>JAQZBX010001529.1:0-81797 GCA_029593785.1 Cabassous unicinctus
TTCTCACGCACCAAGCTGAGAACCTAGTGAAGAACTCCCTACTTTTGTTTTCAGCTTTGTAGTATAAAAAGTAGCTTCAATCTAAATAAACTTGCCTGCATTCCACATGGAGTGAGGTCCCCTGATCCCAATCTCTCTTTGGATCGTTCCCGGCACCGTCAAACTCCACGTTGATTTACAACAGGTAATAGTGCACATATGACTGTTTCTCTTTGAAACTGAACAAGTGTATGTTAATGTTACAAGATGTTAATATGAGGGTGATATATGGGCAAAAATATGACCAAAGCAAACTATGGACAGTAATGTATAGGAATATATTAATAGTTTTCCAACTATTGGTAAAAGAAGTGAGCATGCTAAGTGAGAGAAATTAGACACAAGGTACCACATATTGTTTGACTCCATCTCTTCAAAATATAAATACAAATAAATTAGAGAGATGTAAATGGAATAGCAGTTATATATGTCAGGGGAAGGTTAGAGAGATTGAGAGGAGACTAACAAGGGCTAGAGCTTTTTGTTTCTTTGTCTTTACACTTTGGAAGAATTGTATGCTTTATTAAAATGTATCAAAAATAGTATCTATAAAACTAATTTGTTTTTAAAAAATCCAATAAAGGACAAAGTTTGGGAATCGTCTCCTAACCCCACAGCTTCTGGAAACACCAAGGCTCTGGAGATAAAGTGCCATCTCCTCTGCCACCTGGCTCCAGGTCTGATAACAAGTGAACTTTCCACTTGAGGGCTGTTTATGGAGAACTACAAGCTTCAGGCCTGTGTCATATGTTGGGAAGAACCTGAACGCTCATCTGAGGGCCCGCATGCCAGCCCCACAGCCCCAGCTCTGTCCTAGGTACAGCTGTCCCTGATTTCCTAGTTGAGGAGGCAGAGTGCAAGAAAAGCGATCAGCAAGGACCGCATATGCCGTGCCCTGAGCCACTCTGCCACCTCCACCTCGTGCACACCAGGCCCAGCAGACAAGCGCAGCAAGGTCACAGGGCATGGGGCCAGGGCTCAGGGGTGAGGGAAGTACCCCTGGGGTGCTGGCCAGGGCTGGGTCTGGGGGAGCACAGCGTGGCGTTGGTGTTGGCACTGTGCTGAAGGGGTACCTCGGTTGTTGTGGCCTGGAGGCTCCGGTCCCCTGACACGACTCCACCTTCCCTTGTCCCTGAGGTGCACTCCTCTGGGGCCCATGGCTAACCAAGTAGCTAATGTCCTTTGCCTCCTGCCATCAAGTGAACACATATAGAAACACCGAAGAAGACATATTACCAGGAAATGCTAGTTTTTCTTGGAGGCTGACAGCCCCTATTCTTTCTTAGAACGATGTCCTCTGCTTGGTTTGCTAGAGAAGAAAAACCCACAGGCCTTCAGAGTACTCTGTGGGAAGTCCCCGAGCACCGATGGCTCCCCTGGTGTCTTGACAGATTCTGGGGACCCTTGCTCCTCCGCCCACAGCCCAGGAGACGCTTCCGGGGAGAAGGACGCGGACAGACCGAGCCCTCGGTGCATGAACAGCGCTCCTGGGGGTGCCGACGAAGCCGGGCCTATGCGCGACTTTCTCGCCAGGCCCTCTGCGGAGCGGAGGCAGCGCCCTGACCCGCGGCGGCCTGCGGCGGAAAACTCACTCCACACTAGCCGGGGCGTTAAGAGCAGGCACGAGCGCCAAGGCCAGGGCGCTTCCCTAGGGCTTCCCACGCCGCCGGTGCGCAGTCTTCCCGCCCCGGTCCGCCGCCCACCGCGCCCCACGGACGCCGGACGCCCTCGGTCCTGCTCAGGCGGAGGCGAGCGCCCCAGCCCTGAGGCCCCGCACAGGAAGGCGGCAGCCGCCACGGCACTATCTCGCCCCGTGCCGCCGCCGCCGCCGCCGCGGTCAACAGCGGTCGCACCAAACCGCACGACCCGCCTCCCCGCGGGCCCCGCACCTCCGCGCTGCCCTCATCCTGGTGCCGGTTCCGGATCACGGTCCCGCAGGGGCTCTCCGAGAGGTCGCCGCGCCTCCTTGGAGTAATGGAAACACTCTGATATTGATTGAATTAATGTATACACAACTATGTGAGTGAGTCAATTACTAACTTTGTCTATCTTCTTCAAATTGCCTAGGCTAATTGTGTCCCTTTTCACTCTCATGAACAGTTGTCATCCGTTTGTGAACATTGCCAACAGGAACTTTTTACTGGGACTGCATTAAAATTACTGTTACATTGTGGGAAATGTCCTGTTACACTATTTGGTCTCCTAATCCAAGAACCTCTAAGAAAAAAACAAAGATCACTTCTCAGTGATTATACAAGAAAAAAATCAGGGCAACAATCTTATGAACCTAGATGCAAATTTTCTATAACCATATTTCAAATGCATAATATATCATGACCTAAATAATCAATTGGGCTTTATTTCAAGAATGAAAGTTTAGTATATTATTAAACAAGAAATTATTGTAATTTAGCACATTAATAGAACTAAGAAGATGAAATGTATGACCAGCTCAGTAGATGCAGAAAAAATTAACTTAAGTTGAGAATACTTTCATGCTCCCTCTTAAACAATTTTGGAGATTATGATCCTGTATCTGTTAAAATATGTAAAATATTATAGCTATCATCATTTTAATGTTGCATGTTAATGTTAAAAAATAAAAAGATTTCCCCTAATGTCAAGATTGTTCAGGAAGTAGCCGTAAAGTTTGGAAAGGAAAAAGTGAAACTCTCCTTATTTATTAAATAACATAATTATGCTTATAGAAATTCTAAAGGAACCTACAAAAAATTACTTTAATAAGTAAACTTGGGAGAGTCACTTGAATGAAACTAAATATACATATATCAGCTGTCTTCACTTGCCTGGGACTCTTGACTACAATAGAAACTGGAGAAGAATTCCACAAAAGCTGAATCAAAGAAAAAGAATAAAACACTTCTTTTCATGTACTTCTTAGCCATTTGTATAACATCTTTGGGAAAATGTCTATTCAAGTCTTTGCCCATATTTTTAAACTTTTTATTGCGGTAACAATATACATCTCAAAGTTAATACTACAGAATTGTACTCTTTAAGCATTTTTCATTGGGATATTTGCCTTTGATTTTTGAAAGTAATGGTTATTTATATATTCTGGATATTCTGTGGTGAAAATGAGATGACACCTTGATGAAGCCTTGTGAAAACTGAACAGAGGACAAACTAAATTATTCTTAGACTTCTGATCAAAAGAAACTGAAATAATAAATGGGTATTGTTTTAAGTTTCTAATTTTGTCAGAGTTTGCATGCAGCATATTGCACATACAAACACATACATACATAGTGTGGATAATTACATTATAAGGATAATTGCACTATAAAAGTGCTTCAAAATATGTTCTTTTTATCATGGCACACATTTGAACAATTCCCTCATATCATGCAATTCCTGGGTATGTGTAACACACCCAACCCTCAAGATCTTATTTTGTTCAGCCTTAGCTGGGGTGGAGTTAAAGTGATTTCACATTGAACTTGATGACCCAATGCACCATGGAAACCAAGGTCAGTGGCATCCAATTGAGAGTTTCATCCTCACGGACATGAACCAGCACAAAGAGGATGACTACTGGGTGCTGCCTGGGCTCTCTGTTCTCTCTAAAAAGAGCAGGAAGAGGCTTAAAGCTGGCATGAGGGAAGCATCAGGGATGGCTTCCACCACGGCCATGTCCACACATGTCAGGACTCTGTGGATAGAGACAAAGATACTTGAGTTTGGCCACAAAATCCATCCCAGCAGCAGGCTTGAGGGGGGATTTTGGCTGCTAACTTCACTACAGAGAGCTCCTTCTTGTCACCACCAGGCCCTCACCAGGACATTAAGCAGAGATCTCTGGTCTTCCCTTTGGATGTTCTCACAGTTATAGCAGATGTCCTTATTCAGAGCAGAATATGAGGTTATACTGTCTAGGACAGAATTGTCCAGGTAGCCTGAGAACCTGAAGCAGAAACTTCAGGGGGCAGGGAAGAGGACTGGTGGGAGAGGAGGGTCCATTGTCTATGAGATGTGCAGCATGGTTGGGAGGAAGCTGGTTGCTGCCCCAGCCCCTAGATCCCAGGCAGCACCTCCCTGATAATCCATTTAGCTCCCTTGAATGGGTGATCATCCAAGTAATGGATCTGCCCTGGAAATTGAGAGGGAGCTCACAGGGTCAGACACAGCTGGACATCCATCCTGTCCTCTGGTTGCTTTCTATGTGGGGATAAAGGAAATAAGTTGTCATGCCCCATTCACAGGGCAGCTGTCATTGGCCCTGAAACACTGATGTCCTGAACCTCTATATCCCACTCCCTTCAAGGAGCAGATGGGAGGATGAGAATATGCTGGCTTTCATCTGGGTGATGTGGGTGCTATGAGGAAAGAAATCTGAGCATATTTAGAGTTCTTCAGGAGGAAGAAAAAGAACTAAAGTGTTCCTAGAATTGAAATACTTCTCCTTGCACTAAACATCAAAGGAATTTTCATGCACTATTGCCACAGAGAGCTCTGAATGCAGAGACTGCAGGCCCAGGAGAGCCTCAGATGTGAGGAGGGAGCTGATGTGCCCTGTGGGAGACAATACATGCAAATGGAGCCCCTCTGGTCCTGGAAACCAGCCCAGGCCCAGTCCCTGCAGCCTGCAGTCACTCATGCTGGTTGTCTGAGCTCTTCCTTTTTGTGCACAGGAGAGAGGAAAAGGGAGCACCATGGAGTCTGTGCTGAGCTGGGCCTTGTTCCTTTTTCAATTTCCCATGGTGATATTGTGGAGAAACGGAAGATGTTGCTATCTTTGTGAATGAGTGTGTGTCTATGTGTCCCTGTATATCTGCCTGTCTGGTTATGAATCATATTCTATTTTCAGTGATTGCAGTTTTACAGTGTGAAGTGTAGGTGGTGGTGTCTAGAGTAGACACAGCACAGCCTGGTGGTCTCTGACACTCTTGTGCACCCTCTGGATTCACCTTCAGTAATGACTGGATGAACTGGGTCCACCACGCCCCAGGGAAGGGGTTGGAGTGGATCTCATCTATTAGAGGTAGTACTGAAGAGCTTGTTCACTACATAGACTCTATGAATGGCCAATTCACCACCTCCAGGGCAATACCAAGAACCAGCTGTACATCAAAATGACTATCCTGATGGCTGAGGATATGGCCATGTTTTACTGTGCCAGAGGCACAGTGAAGAGAAGGCAGTGTGAGCCCAGACAGAAACCTCCCCATGCAGGCAGGGACTGGGTTGCTGGGGGCACTTAGGACCACATAGCACAGGGTCCTTCCCCAGGGGCAGAAGCAGGGGGAAGTTAAGGCTGGTTTCTTCATAGGGTCTAGGGCTTCCTCTACCTCTTTCAGATTCTTCAGGAAAGCTATCTCTATTTTGGATTCTGTGCCCTGCACTGAAGTCTCTGAATTAGAAAAGTTTCATTGCCATAGGAGGAAACACTTTTGTCTAAACACAAAGAAAAAAGTCCCTTATAGAGACAGAAATTACTCTGCCACTCATCAGCAGGATCAAAATTTGAGGAACCACATGAATGTCAGTGAGTGTTTTAAAATCAAACACAGGGAGAGGACATCAGTGGGGTTCACAAGTGAGGACTTGCTTTGGGATTCATGTCAGGACCAAGAGTGAGGTTCTGCCATGGTCAGTAACCATAAATCCTAATGGATTCCACATTTTATTTTATTCTCCTTTTTATGCAAAAGTGTGCATATCAGAGTCAGCAATGGCCTCTCTGTCCATTTCTCTCCCAACAGTTTTCTTTCTCCTAGCTTAGCTAGATCATCAGGATGTCCTGGTGTCATAGTTGCCCATCAAAGGAGTCCCCTGTCTCCTAGGAAGGGCCCTAAGTATACTCCCAAACTTGATGGGAGTAGTTCTTAGTCACCTCTTGTATTAGTCAGGCAAAGGAGTCCTAATGTGAAATACCAAATATATGTTAGTCTTTACAAAGGGTATTTATTTCGGGTAGAAGTCCACAGATACCAGGCCATAAAGCATTATGTTTCTTCTCTCACCACAGTCCATTGCCACGTGTTACACCAAGACAGCTGGTGGTGTTTGCCAGGATTCAGGCTTCTGGGGTTCCTCTCTTCCCAGGGCTGCATTTCTCTCTGGGCTCAGCTCCCGTTTTCTCCACAAGGTCAGCTGTAGACGATCAGGTCAATGGCTTGCTTCTTTTCTCCTGCAGCCTTCTTTCCAACATCAAAATTGCTTCTCAAAAGACTGCTGCTCAAAACTGTTCTGCCCATGCCTTTTATATTTGATTCCCCACCAATCAAGGGGTAGGACTCAACACCTTAATCATAACCTAATCATGCCCAGATTAACAGGTCAGTTTGCAAGCATGATCCAATTATATTTTTGGAATTCATGATTACATCAAATTGGCCAATGGTTACACTCCACCCTCTGAATTCCAAAAATACAATATTCAAAAAACCTTAAATCATTACAAATTCAACTACAAAATCATATCATAATCATTTTAAAGAAATACAGTTCATCTTGAGGCAAAGCCCCATCCGCTATAGACCTCTGAAACTTACAAAACCATTTAACTGCTTCTAATACACAAATGGAAAGACAAAGGATAAACATTTTCAGTATCATAAGAAGAAATTGGGATGTTAAACATGAGTCATGGATCCTCTACAGTTCAGTAAAACTGCAGGGCATCCTCCATTCGATTTCAAAGTCTGAGAGTCTTTCTTATGATGATGGTTTCTTCTCCTTGGGGCCACACAGGAACCCACCCTTTCCACAGGCTTGCCCAATGGCCATTTTCTTGGTTTCACCCTCATCAAGCATCTGGGTGTTGACCAAGCTCCAGACCTCATCCTCCAACAGTGTTTGGATGATTTCTACACCTTACCCAATCTTTGGATTAGAGTCTTAGCCCCCCTAGTACAGTGAGGTGAAGACAACATTCCCCCTAACCTTTAGCATACAGGTTCAACCCTCTCAGAGCAATGAGTTGACCACCTGGCCTTCTCTAATCCATGGTTGATAGGTACAACCCTCTCAGACCTATGGTGTGTTGACCTTAACCACCCTAATCTTTGAGGAATGTGCTCCACCCTCTCTGCACCCTGGGAGGGCAAAACTCTCCCAGAATATCAGGTGGGAACATCCACCCTCTTCAACTGCTTGGGAAAACTCACCCTCTCTGCACCATGGGGCATCAAAACTTTCTCAGATCATCGGGTAGGAATATCCATCCTCTTCAACTGCAGGGAGAAACTCACCCTCTCTGTACACATGGGTGGCGCTCCTCTCTTGGCCTAAGGAGATGTCTTAAGTCCAGATCTCTGCTTCCACGGTTTTCTTCTTAAACTGATTCTCCTTCAATCTCTCCTTTCCATGTCCTCTTTTGTTGAAGTTGACAGTGGTTTTGTTCATACAGCTCTCTCAGAAACTTTGTTGGTTTAACATGCAGGAAGCAGGGGTCCAAGCCATCAGACAGTAAGACTTTCCACAAGTCTTTCCTAGATAACTGCATCTTCAATTCTGATTTACAACTTCCAGGTTTAACTAAGTCTTCAAATAGGGCATTTTCATCTGGGAATTTGATATCCAGACACTTGGAAGTCCTGGAAGCAGTTTCTGTTTTCTTTGTGCCCAAAAGTTCAGGCTTTAGTGTATTTTGCTCATCTAGTATTTTGCTATAAGCTGCAAGGAGAAGCCAAGCCACATTCTCTGAGTTTACCTTGGAAAGTTCTTTAGCTAAATGCTCCGGTTTGCCATTTTCAAATTCTGTCTTCCATATAACACCAGTAGTTAATCTTGCTAACTTCTCTGCAACTTTAAAACATGGATCACCTTTCCTCCAGTTTCCAATAATAATTTCATCATTTACTTCTAAGGCATCATAGAAAGTCTCTTTAGCATCCATATTACTATCAACAGTCTCTTCAAAGTGATCTAGGCCTTTTCCATCAAGCATTTCACAAAAAATACCCCTTACCCATATATAAAACCATTGCAACATTTTGGTAATTACAAAAGCACTTCCCCACACCTCACTACCAAATTCTGTATTAGTCAGCCATAGGGGTACTAATGTGAAATACCAAAAATGGGTTGGTCTTTACAAAGGGTATTTATTTGGGGTAGAAGTCCACAGATACCAGGCCATAAAGCATTATGTTTCTTCTCTCACCACAGTCCATTGCCACGTGTTACAGCAAGACAGCTGGTGGTGTTTGTCAGGGTTCAGGTTTCTGGAGTTCCTCTCTTCCCAGGGTTGCATTTCTCTCTGGGCTTAGCTCCTGTTTCCTCCTCAAGGTCATCTGTAGATGATCAGGTGAATGGCTTGCTTCTCTTCTCCTGGGGCCTTCTTTCCAACAGCAAAACTGCTTCTCAAAAGACTGCTGCTCAAAAGTGTTCTTGCCATGCCTTTTATATTTGATTCCCCACCCACCAAGGGGTGGGGCTCAACACCCTAATCATAACCTAATCATGCCCAGATTAACAGATCAGTTTGCAAGCATGATCCAATTATATTTTTGGAATTCATGGTTATATCAAATTGGCCAATGATTACACCTGTCTAGTGCACAGACAAGGTGATGTTCTCAGAGAATAGCAGGTGTGCTGATATTCCAGTATGTGTTGTAGGGAAAAAAAATGGCAGGCATATTCTCAGGGCCAGCACATTATATTCTTCTTTTTATACAGGAAACATCATTTTACTTGATACTCTTCAGTTACATAAAGGCGAACACTTGGGGTCTGAAAACAAGTGTCATCACCTGTGACCGTTTTAATTTGGTGAATCCCAAAAAGAGAAAGATTATGTTTTCAAACTAATACACCCCTGTAGGTGTGAGATCCTTTTGGCTGGACTATACCTATGAGGCATGATTTAGGGTGAGTCTCTAGCCCTTGCTGGAACTCATATAAACAGACACACACATAGACACACACAAACACAGAGAAATAAGAAATGAGAGCACCACCATTTTTTTTAGCTGTTAAAAAGACCTTTATTGTAAAATTGTAAAGTAAATAGAAAAAATAAATTCAAAGAAATTACAAATTTTAAGAGTGTAAGGCCAGGTTATATTTAATATAATCAATTATAAGAAACAGATAGGGGAAGCGGGTTTCGCTCAATCGATAGAGCTCCTGTTTACCATATGGGATGCCCCGGGTTCGATTCCTGGGGCCTCCTTGTGAGGGCAGGCTGGCCCGCCTGGCACGGTGGGCTGATGCAGCAGGACCTCACAGCAAGGGGGAGATAAACAGACACAGAAGAAACACACAGCGAATGGACACAGCAAACACAAGTAGCAAGGGGGGGGGATAAATAAATAAATAAATAAATCTTTTTTTAAAAAAGAAACAGATAGTATAGAAACAATCATTTATAAAGGCAAGTAATACTTCTAATGTAATAAAAATTTAATTATAACATAATTTTAATTTTTATATTACAGCTCTAACTATTGGACATAATAATCTCTAAGAATGAAATAAATTATTGGTTTAGTTATTTCATTTCAATTTAGACCATAATTTTTTCTGGATAATCACATTCCTATTGGGGAATTCTTCACATCATGTTGGAAAGAATTACAGCGGATAACAATATGCCAACTCATAATTTTATGAGGCAGGAAAACTCAAAATCTATTTCAACATTAGTCATGCTATATCATTATTGATCCAGATGGATTATTTTAATTAATAAATATGCATAAGAAAGGGTTAAAGGAAAATGAAGTATCCAAAAATATATCTTTTCTCCAGTCTCCTCAATTAAAAGCAAGCATTTATTTTGTATGAAGAAACTTACAGAATACTGATCAGAAGACCACTTTGCTAGTTGCACTGAATGATTACTGTTCATATACTACAATATTGTTATTTTACATTAACCTGGTCTACTCCAGCTCTTTTTTGCTTACTATTTTCATGGAAAATCTTTTTCTAACCTTTCACTTTTAACCTGGTTTTGTCCTTATGTCTGAGGTTGTGTCCTTCTTTAAAAATAAAAAATTAACTAAAAAAAAGAGACTCACGAAATGGATCAGAATAGCATATAATTAGCATGTAATTTTATATGAGCATTGACTATGTGCTAGGCAACTGGGCATACAAAACAACAGAAAAATAGGGAAATCTGTGTGTGTGAGGGTGAACCCTGTATGTTATGCATGATTTTTCTGTAAACCTATAATTGCTCTTAAAAAAATTACCAGACCAAAAACAAAAACAAAAGAGAAAAAGTCTTTGGAATGATAAAAAGTATCACTTAAATGTGATAATGGCAGAAAACTATTAAATACCATGCAGGAAGAGTGTTATAAAACTAGTCAAATTCTCAAGAAAATATAAAGTAACCAGAAGAAGCAGTGTGCAAAAAAGATTAAGTAACATAAACAAGTGCAATTTTTCCAAGGAATTCAGGATTCGTTCAGCATAAGGAAACCAACCAAGGTGATGAATCCTATGAAATAATGAACAAAAACACATGATCATCTCAATAGGCATAGAAAAACCATTGAACAAAATCCAACACCCTTCTATCACTTAAACACTCATCAAAGTAGGGATAGAAGAGAAGTGCCTCAGCCTTCTATAAATGATCTATAAAAAACCTACAGATACCATGATGTATCATTGTGAAAGCAGATAGCCTTCCCATTAATATCAGGAATAATACAAACAAAAAAATTAACAACAACAAAAAAAGATTTCTGCTAATACCACTTTTATTCAACATTACAATGGAAATTCTAGTGAAATCACTAAGGAAATAAAACAAAAAGACATCAGTCATTGAAAGGAAGAAGGAAAACTGTCTCTTTTCACAGATGACATAATCATGTAAATGAAAATCTTAAGGAGCACACACACACACATGCCAAAAAAAAAGAAAACTAAGATTGAATGAACAATTTCAGCAAAATAGGACTACACAACATCAAAATATGTAGTCAAATGCAATTTTACAAATTTGCAATGAACACTCATGGAATTAAGTTAAAAATAATACAATTTAATATAGCAACACAAAGAATAAATGAGAAGGGAATATATTTAACAAAAGAAGTGAAGTGCAATGCTTCACAATTATTTTTTTAAATAAGCTATTAAAAATATTGTTGAAAGAAATTAAAGAAGATCTAAATAATTGGATAGTTACCCAGTGTTCATGTATTAGAAGGCTTAATATTATTACTATGGCAGTATCACCCAACTATTCTACAGATTCAAAATAATCCCTACCAAAAACACCAGCTACTTTTTCTTTTCAGAAATTGACTAACTGAAATTCATATTGTAATTCAACATGTGAGTGTGCTAAGGATTCCAGACATGAAGGTAAAGGAAATGATATATCTGAGCATATGACTCATTGTATTTGTAATTGACCCAGGTGCTCTTTCCCAGGTGCAGCTGTAGGAAATTGGTCCAGGAATGGTGGAGTCCCTGTGTGTCTCTCCTTATTCCTTATCCATTGGTTGTAATTAGAACCAAGGCTTCCAGCACCCAGGGAAGGGGCTGCAGTGGCTGTGTCATGCTTATTGCAGTAGATCATCTTGAAATACAGATAATGTTCCCTGCACACTGAGCCACATCTCCATCACTGCTGACATATCCCTAAACCAGTTCTCCCTGCAGCTGAGCTCTGAGTTTCAAAGATGTGGTCTTGCTACTGCCATCCTCTCAGGAAACACAGTTAAAGGAAAGCAGTGGGAGTGCAGACACAAACCTCATCCAAAGGGAGGAAGGCAGTGGTTGCATGTATGAGTCAAGAAAGAACTACCAGTAACAGTTTCCCAGCTCAGGAGCATGTGTAGGTGACACTGAGGAAGGATTTTGTCTCAGAAGCTGTGGTTCCCCTGCAAAGACTGGGTCCTTCTTGCAAAGCTACTCTAAGGATCTTTCCTGATTCAGAACATCAGACATTATTTTCACAGGGTTCAATCTTTCCTGTCTTTCCTTCTTGCCCCAGGGGAGAATGTGGGGTATTCTTTCTCGATGGATCTTTTATTTGTGATTTAAGTCACTATATAATATTAACTGGCAGGTTTGGAAACACTTCAGCCTGTAAGTCATATTCTTGTTAGACTTCAGTTTTGTAAAACTAAGGGGCTCTAAGTCTAATATGATGAGTTCCCCCAACCCTGGTTATATCAAAATTTGAATAACCTGAAAAGATTTGTTCATGTTAGCAAGGGTGTCAATAGATTACCATAAGGATTTGGCCTCACCACCTGAGACATATGGCAAAGGTTGGAGATATTTCTGGTTGCCAAAACTGGAAAGATGTATCACTGGCATTTTCTGGGCAGAGTCCTGGGAGGCTGCTCAACTTCTTACACTGTACATTATCTCTGCATAAAAAAGAAATATCTGGTGCACAATTTCAGTAGTGCAGCAGTGGATAAGTTCTGATAACAACCTCATTTTTTTCCCCAAAATTCATGGAAATGTACAATTCTGGAAGGTAATTTTTTATATAGGTAATTTATCCCTCAGTAAAACTGGAACAAAAAACACCAGTCATGTTCTTGTGTGCGCTGAGAGGGCCTCCTCATTTACATGTGATGTGGCATGTGAACAATGGGTGCAATTCTCTAGAATCTGGGCTTGCCCTGGGAACTGTGAGGGACCTTGCTGGGGCAGACCCAGCTGTGTGTTCATCCAGCCACCACCTGGTTTTTCTGTGGGGCAAAAGGTACAGAGGTCATGAGACAGATATGTAGAGCCCTGACTCAGATGTCCACAGCCTCAATCCCATATTTCTTGCAACCAGCAGATGGGGGAAGGAGAAAATGCCAGCTTCCATCTATCCTATGTGGTTACACAAAGAGAAGTCTGGACAATATTTCATCTCCCATGGGCCCTGGACCTGGGACCCACTGAGGAGAAGGCAGGGTTATGTTCTGGGATCCAGGACAATTGTTCATCAGAGGCTTCTCCCAGGTCCCTGGCCTCTATAGGAAACTGGTCAGTATGGCTTCCCTTTAAAGAACACATTCACCATGCACAATGTTTTATGAGGATGTGGGAGAGAAAGCACTTCATATTTTCTACACCTGAAATGTTTTTCCATGCACTCAATATCAGATGAGTTTTCAATGACTGTGTTCACAGAGAGCTCTGGAATCAGAGACTGCATGTCCAGGAGAGAGCTCATGAGAAGGGAGGGAGCTGATTTGCCCCATGGGGGATGGACATGCAAATGGAGCTCCTCCCTCTGGTCCTGAAAACCAGCCCAGACCCAGGCCCTGAAGCTCTGAGAGAGGAGCCCCCACCCTGGTTGTCTGAACTCTTCCTTTCCGTGCACAGGTCAGAGGAAGAGGAGGCACCATGAAGGGTGTGCTGAGCTGGACATTTCTGTTGTCAATTTTCCATGGTAATATTATGGAGAATCTGGAGGTGATGCTGTGGTTGGGATTCAGTGCGTATGTGTGTGAGGAAGGCATGTGTGTTGGTGTCTCACTCTGTGAATCAAATTTTACTTTCATTGATTACAGGTGTCCAGTGTGAGGAGTAGCTGATGGAGTCTGGGGGAGACTTGGCTCAACCTGGAGGGTCTCTGAGCCTCTTCTGTGCAGCCTCTGGATTCACCTTCAGTAACTATGCTATGACCTGGGTCCACCAGGCCCCAGCAAAGGGGCTGGAGTGGGTCTCATACATTAGCAGTTGTAGTAATTACATGGACTATGCAGATTCTGTGAATGGCAGATTCACCTCCTCCAGGAACAGTGCCAAGAACCAACTCTATCTGCAAATGTCAAACCTGAGGCCTGAGGACACAGCCATGTAATCCTGTGTCAGTCACAGTGAGGGGAAGGTGTGTGAGCCCAGACACAAACCTCCCCTGCAGGGAGGGGTCTGGTCTGCTAGGGGAGCTCAAGGTCCTCATAGCACAGGGCTCAGCCCCACGGGCAAGTGCAGGGGGAGGTTTTAGCTGGTTTTCTACCAGGTTCTGGGGTTTCCTCTACTTCTTAAAGTTTCCCCAGGGAACCTCTGTAGCTTTAGTATTCTGTGTCCTCTATTGAATTATCTGAATTAGAAAAGTTTCATTGCAATAGGATGAAATATTCCTGCATGCACACTAAGCAGTGTGTCCTTCATGGAGGCAGAAATGGCTCTGCCATGGGTCAGCAGGATCTGATTTTTCAGGAGCCTCAGGGAATATCTCTGAATTTTAAAAATCTAATACATAAAGGAAACTTCCTTGTCTTTCCCTAATTAGGACACTCTTTGTGATTGTGGAAACTTTTGAAATCACACAACCAACTACAGTGTGAGGTGCTTCAACATTAGTCCTATGTACTCCATGGAGTAATAAAAAGCTGATTGCCCCTTCCCCAAACCGCCTCATGAACCTGATGACCTTTAACAGAAACCCCTGAAATCTGAGGCCTCAGCATGTATAAGGGAGGGAGACACAGGCTCTGATGGAGGCAGTGTGAGAGCAGCCCCAGGTCTGCCCCTCAGGGAGCCCAGAAAGGGGTTGGGAAGAGTGGCCTGGCCTCAGGGCCCCCAAGCACAGGCCTTCCCAGGGCAGGACAGGAGGAAGCAGTGGAGGGGCACCTTGTCATGGGCTGGGGCTTACTCTCTGCTCACACCCTCCCATCTTCAAGGGTCTGGTCCCTTCCTGGCTCTAAAACTCACAAGCTGTATTTTTAGTGAAAACCTCCATTGAATATAGGCAGAGCATGAGTGTCACTGAGGAAGAGGGAAGACAACAGGAATTTACCTTTGCCACAGTTTTGTGTCCTGACCCCAGGGCCTTTCCTCATCTGACTCAGAAGAGATGTGAGGGAGATGACTTAGCACAGTGTTTCATGGGATTCAGGATAGAGTGAAGAGAATTTAGGCAAGTTAAATAGTGAAGTGGTGAAATCATTCTAATATTGACTCTGGTGCTGGTGGCACATACCTGTGAATTAAATAAACCCATTGAATTGTGTGATTTAATTGCCTAAACTTTATGGTATATTATTTATAAGTCAACAAAGCTATTTAAAAAATCAAATGGTACCTATAGAGAAAGGAAGGAAGAAGAAGCAGAAATTAATGAGGTATGAGAAAATTTGGGGGAGTTTACTTTCTGAATTGTAGTGAGGGTTACATGTATGTAAATCTATGCAAATATTTATCAAATTGTAACATTAGTATATACAATTATATGTATGTAAATTACAATTTAATAAGAACTAGCCATTTATCCCCATTTTCTAGTTCATTAACATATTCATTTAGTAAAGCCATAGACCTCTTATAAATTTTACACTCTAGCTTAGTTCTGACAAAGGGAGGAGTTTTTCACTAAAGTGGAAGTTCTCTTGCATTTGTATTCTACTCTTGTTTAATTCCAGTAGCTTGGACCAAGCTTGAGCCATTTTCCTGCAGTTTCTGTGCAAGACTGACCCTAGTCAAGG
This sequence comes from Cabassous unicinctus, assembly GCA_029593785.1. Classification (NCBI taxonomy): domain Eukaryota; kingdom Metazoa; phylum Chordata; class Mammalia; order Cingulata; family Chlamyphoridae; genus Cabassous; species Cabassous unicinctus. The sequence goes on from JAQZBX010001529.1 coordinate 15,417, forward strand.
CATGGGTTTTTTTCCCAAGAAGGATGCAATTTCTGAATATCAAGTTTATTCATCCACCACATAATATTACCTGGCTATGTTTTTCCTCAGGCTTTTCTTCATTCCAGATATATTCACACAGCTTATTACTTCTTAGGATATATTGTTTCCCTCTGTCATCCAAACAATTTGCTTTGGGGCTCCATTGAACCTCACAGAGTTCCCTCTCCTATGGTTAATGACATTCTATTTTCATCACATAGGTTTGATGCTGAGCTCCTGGGAAGGTCTGTATTTTATCCACCACTCCATTGCCATAACCAAGCAGGTTTTACCCTGTTGTCACATAAAACAATGCTATTTTGTAAATATTGATTCAGAGAATGAAGTCATAATCAGCTTATTTTGAGTGTAAAGAAATGTATTCCAAATGACTGGAGAAGGTAGTTTCAAAATTGTAGTGTCATAATGCTAGGTGGACTAAATATTAGCTACAAAATCCCAGCATGTAAATTAGATAGGATAATATTGGACAGAATAAACTTTAATTTGTTGACAATTTCTTCTAGGCAAATCACCACATTCCTTCACAGAACTACTGACCATATGCTGCACAATGAAATGGTTTTTGTTTGATTCCCAGATGATTGCCTCAAAACATCTTCATTCTTTCCCATATTCTCTTTTATGGTGTGTAGTGAGCTGGGTGTTAAAATTCTAAAATTTGAGGAGATATATTGGATTTGAATATAGTTATAATATTAAAAAGTAGAACACAAGTGTAGCAGTTTGATATTGTTTATGAATTTCAAAAATAGATATTCTATTATGTTTGTAAATTGGTCTGTTCCTCTGGGTACATTAGATTGTGTTGTATTCAGAGTTTTTACTCTTACTTGATTAAATTATGGTTAAGTCTTTGATTGGGCCATGCCAGTAAGATTTTGAATCCAAGGGGGTGGTGACTCACAGAGAAAATGACAAGGCAGAGGAACTAGAGAGAGCCCAGGAAATAAACACAGAGAAGCAGATATGTGAGGAAAGACAGGAGGCTTGATTAGGCACTGCAGAGCCCCAGGAAGAAAGACTAGCTATTCACATGATAGTCTACAGCTGGCCTTGTGGAAAGAGCAGAGCAGCTTAGCCAAGAGAGAAATGAGTCCCAGGAAGAGAGGAACCCAGGAAGCCTGAACCCTTGCAGACATTGGCAGCCATCTTGCTCCAACATGTGGCAACAGACTTTGGTGAGGGAAGTATCTTATGCTTTATGGCCCAGTAACTGTAAGCATCTACCCCAAATAAATACGCTTTATAAAAGTCAACAGATTTCTGGTATTTTGCATCAGGACCCCTTTGGCTGACTAATACAACAAGGTAATATAAAGAAAAAAAACCCTGTCTTGCCAATACTTCAAAGAATGGTTAATTGACAATAGGATAGGGGAGGAGGCTAATGAAGTACACACTGGGTTTCCTGTCTTATTGTCAAGAATTCATAATTTCTGGTACTATTATGTTATATTGTCAAATTGTCATAATTTCTGGAACTATTAGTAGTTGAAACATCTAAAATATATGGAATTTTATTAACTACATTTTTTTCATAAAAGTAATTTGACTGCACACAGCCAATTTACTATTTACTATGCTGGAATTTGTTACACCCATAAGTTTCCTAATGCTTCAATATGAATAACAGTGAAAGCACTCATTTATGGAGAGACAGCTATTCTAAGCACTTTTCAGGTGAAATGTAACTAATCATTTCTAGGACTTAACAGAAGGCAGCAGAGTTAGTCAGGTGGGAAAAGGAGGAATTGTAGCCTGAAGCTCAACTCAGAAAATTCTTTCTTCCCAGGTGACCTCTGTGAAATCTCTGGTTTGTGACCTAAAATCCACTTGGGGACAATGAAACATTGACCACATAGACAATAACCTGGCATGCTGAAGCAAATGGCACTCAGTAGAGAGTGATGGGGCTGGCTCAGGGATAGTGTAACTAGGCCTGACCCATCCATGTCATTTGTCAACCTGTAAAATGGGAAAGGAAAAGTGAAGTATGCATTATATACGGAAGGATCAGCACCACTAGGGTTCAATTGAAGGTACCTGTCTCACTGAAGCTTACTTTGCTGAGACATCTTTCTTGAAAATCTGATTCCTGTGTCCGAGAACAGACCCATGTTTCTTGCTTTCTGGATGACATCACTGCTTCTCCCTTCTTTCACTAGGAGTCTCTGGGCCTACAATTTTCACTGTCTTCCCAGTAGGAAGCAAATGTTAAAACAATGGTGAAGTCAGGGATACTATGGGTAGAACTGATTACAAAACTCTTTACAGCCTATGAACTGTTCTTAAAGCAAACTCCTGAACCAGCACATTCCCCAGGGATAATCTTTCCAGACTTTTGTTCTTCCTCCTTCCCAAGCTAATACAGTAATCCACACTCTTCTATCATCAAAGCAATTATTTGTAATTCTGGAGGCATCAATGATTAAGAATCTCCATATGTCTTTCAATTCTTTACTCGGATGGTAGTCAAATTCCTCCATGAAAATTATGCTTTCCTGTCCCAAGCTTCAAACGAATTTGGTACAGTTCATGACCTCATGGTCCTAAAGGCAGCAACAAATATTTACACTAATGTCTCATCTAGTCTAATGTGAGTTTGTAGTTTGCCCCATGCAGCTATCGTCCTCTGATACTCTCCTTCTATCTCATCACCTGCTTTCCCAACCTTCCATAAGGATGGGATCCCTTGGCACATGGATCCAGATATTGTCCTTAATTCTAATATCTTGCCATGAAAATTGGAGTCTTCAGTGTTCATATCTAGTGCTGTTTACCTCTCAAAACTGTCTATGCATCCCCTTGCAGTGCTTGTGATATCTGTCCTTTATCTTTCTTATTTTTAATTCAATACACTAAAATTGCTACATAGTCAGTGTCCATATGCTATATTCAAGGTCAGTTCATAAGGTGAGAAGCTCTATGGTATTTTTAGAAGCAAGTGGGTCTAAAACTATCAATGTGCAAGATGAAGACACTGAGACTGAGGGTGGTTGAACTGCCAAATTTGCACAAGTGAAATATATCAGGGGCAGGAGCATTTCAGGTATCCCTTATGAAGTCATAGTCATCAGAGATAAGGGTTCACACAGAAAATAACTGCCATAGCAGTTATACCATCCCACTATGAAGATACACATAATACGAGTACTGTGTAATGACTTCAAGAAAATTGTGAGAAGGCAAATCCAAATGTCCATCCTTCCACAGACATTGAAAAAAAGCAGAAGCTGTCAGAAACAACTTTGTCAGGGTATTCACATATTATATATATGCAATCCTTTGGGGTAGTGACACAACAAACATATTCCCAAAGTCATCCTTAATCCTCGGCCATATCTGGCTCCCTAACCAGCTCATTCATCACATTTCTGGCTTGGAAGTACAGGAATTTGGGCTTGGTGATGGGGCACCCCAGGGAGAGGAATATGTTCTCTGAGGGCTCAGCCAACATCCTCCTCCTGGTGGTGGCCCTAAGACAATGACCATGTCTTTCAATTTACATACAGATACCTCCCAAACACAAACTCATTTGTGCAGACAGATGAAACTACAGCACACATTTACTTAAATTCAGGTCTTTCTTCAATATGGAAAATATTTCCTGGGTATCATGGGCATCATACACAAGAAGATGAAACCCCTGTGGTCCTTTCTCTTTTTGGTGGCATCTTCCAGGTGTAAGTGCCTCAGGGATTCATATAAGAAGGTAATGAAGATGATGCATCTGAGCACATGACTCTCTGTGGTTCTCCTTGTCCTCAGGGGTCCTGTCCCAAGTGCAGCTTCAGGAGTCAGGTCCTGGCCTGTTGAAGCCATCACAGACCCTGTCCCTCACCTACACTGCCTCTGGATTCTCTTTAGCCAGCAGTGATGTAAGCTGGATCTGCCAGTCTCCAGGAAAGGGGCTGGAGTGGGTGGGTGACATACACAGTAGTGGAAAGTCATGCTGCAGCCCAACTATTCAGTCCCAAATAAGCATCACAAAGGACACCTCCAAGAATGAAGTGTATTTCAAGTTGAGCAGCCTGAAAGCTAAGGACTCAGCCATTTGTTACTGTGCAAGTGACACTGTGAGAGGAAGTCAGCTTGAGCCTAGACAAGGACCTCCCTTGTATGGGAGTGGTCTGGACTGCAAAAGGCACTTAGGACCACCAGGGAGCAAACATGGGCCAACTCCAGTGGCAGGTGAAGAAAGGGACTGGGGAGAAGTTTCCTGATGCTGCCTAGGGTTCTCTCTTTTTGTTCCATGTCATGTAGCCCACAGGGAATTGCCATTGCATCTTGTTATAGCAGTGCTATAATGTACCTAAGATTCAAGCAAAATACAAATTTTTTAAAAATGTGATTTCATACATGTGTATATTCTCCACCCCTCCCTCTGCCTTTTCTTCTGGTTATGGCTGAAAGCTTAAGTAAAGCTGGTTTCAATTGACTTTATGAAGTTCTTTTCCTGAACTTAGGCCAGTCTTCTGAGTTTGTCCATGCTAAATAGCCCTCTCCTTCCATCAGGTAGGAATTGTGTTCTCAGGTGGAAGGGAAAAGTGAGAAACCCTGGCATGTCCTCATGGGCAATATCCAGATGTTTCAGTTTGTTCTCTCCATGCTTTGTGACATCAAAGACCATGTCCCAGTTCTTATTTTAAATCCCTTATAAATTCTGATGCTATTACATGGGATGTTAGAATGATGTCACACACAGAGAACACACTTTTTCATTGTATACATTAGAAGATGATAAATTATAAGATAAAAATAAAAGACTCAAAATATTTGCTAGTTTTCACTTGTCCAAAGAGCATCCCAAAACCATTTACACTTAATTAATGAGTTTCTTTATTTTAATTTTCAATCATGCAATAGTCAATCATTTATCTATATATTCTTTTACCCTAAATTTCTCAAGTATTTTCATATAAGGAATATGTCAAGCTGAATAATTCCAGTTTTCTGTAAAGAAGTCAGAGTCATCAGAAAGAAATGTACACACTTAATCCTGTCTGTACATCCACAGGTTTCTGCAGGCAAAGCTGCTGGGACATCCTCTCAGGGAGCCCAGTGTGTATCAGACTTGGGTTTGGACCTCACTTTGCAGGGCATCCTAGAAAGCCAGGGACACTTCCATCTTCCTCCACCCCATCCAGGACCTTAGACTGGGAAATATCTCTCTCCTTGGTGTATCTTGTGTTTAGGTGATGAGATTTATTGTTCCTGGCTGTGAGGGCCCAGGTCACTTCCTGGATCCAGTCCAGGGATGAGGACACTCTTCTAGAATACTGGTATCACCTATGAGATAACTGGATATTTTTCCATTGTACTTTCTGAATTCCAGCTTCCTGGGACAAGGCTGGGATATATGGGCAGGATAAACAGTGGAGGGAACATTATCCACAGAAGAACCATGGTGTCTCACAACAGACTTACCAGGACATTCCAGAGCCAGGTGCAGCCTCTGAGATGTGAGGACACAAGTGTGCTTAGTTCTGTGCTAAGAAACACCAGGGGTCCCACGGTAAGAGGGAAGACACAAATCTCTCCCTGCTGGGAAGCACAAAACAAGTGGGCTAAGTAGTCATTACTGCCCATGGAACACAGGGGCCAGATTCTGCAATGTGTGGGTTAGGAGGTTACTATTTGAAACTCTGGGTCCCATCCTTAGAAAGCAGAGAGATTCCCACCAAACCTTGGACTCTTCTTACTGCCCTGTTTTTCCATTTCCTCAGACCCATAGCACCAGGGTATATAATTTTTACCCCTGAATCCATAAGTTTCACAGGAACCTGAGAAAGACACAGATTTGACCTGGAATTGCACAGAGTTTTGAGATGAGCCAGCTCCAGTCTCCTCACAACTGGTGATTTCAACATCTCCTCCTGCTCAACCATGTTCCTTTGTTCAAATTGGATGAGATTAGTCTGTGAGACATGGCCAAAAAGAAACGTCATGTAGAAATTATACTTTATTATCTCTAGCTCTTCTCAGTTTCTTGTTATTAGGCCTATTTTATTCATTAATATGTTCACTCATTTAACACATATTTATTTACTGCCATCTATAAAACATGGACATTTCACCATGGTTAGAGACAAAAATCCTCTTCACAGGAATGTAATTCTTGTGAACATGGGGAAGACACAATACAAAGTCATAAATTTTATGCTTATTTGAATAAAACTTTGCTCTCTGTCCTGTGTTCAGTAAACACAGAAGTTCCCTGGAAAGTCACTAGAGTGCCCAGAGAGAGAACACCCATAGACTCTTCCCATCTTTATACAAAAAGTCTTTTCCACGTTAAAACCATGCCCTGGGTTCCTGTGAGACAACTAAGCCCTTCTGCTATTCAGAGTCAGGTTTCTCATCTTTGGGATATATGGGATTTATCCAGTAGAACAAGGAATTCTTTTATTCCTTCCTCCTCTAGGTGGCAAACTGCAGACGGAGCATGCCTATGTGGGTGTGCTCATATTGGTGTGTGTGTGAGCAGGTAAGTGTGTATATGTGTGAAGGTGTGTACATGTGTGTGTGTATGTACCTGATTTTGTGCTTGATAGTGTGTGTGGTTCTATTATTGGAATAGTAGCTCTGTGTTTGTGTAATGTGTGCATGCATGTCTGTGTGTGGTGTGCATATGTGTATATGTGTGAGTTTATATGTATGCATGAGTATGTGTATTATTGATATGTTAGATGTGTGAATGTATTTTGATTATGTGTACATGTGTGGCATGTTTGTGCATGTATGTGTGTGCATGTGCATGTGTTATCACGATACTAGATGTGTGATTTGACTTTCAGCCCAGAAGTTCTGTATGCACAGGTGTTCTTTGATATGGCCTTCAAATAGAGGAAGAAAAAGGAGATGAGAGAAAGTCCCTGAAAATCTCTGGATTCACTGTGCCTGGCTCTGTGTCATTGTGTCTTTCAGGCTTCAGGAAGGAGACCCTGGTGATTTCATGAAATCTTGTTTGGTCTCCCTGCAGAGTATGCTGAGTTTCTAAAGGCAATTCACTATGTTAAGAGATGGAATCAACAGCATATTGTACTTCTGAAAAGCAGTCTGAAGACAAGGAACCAGCCAGAGATGCTGCAAGGGAAATTCTCTGTGAGCCCAACTGGAACCTCAATGCAGGGGGGAGCTGAGCTGCAGGAGGCTCTCATGACCCAATTAGTACAGGGTAAAGCTCAGGATAGATGCAAGGGTACCTGGGAGGGGCTTACTCTCAATTTTTGGGTTTATGTTTTACACATTAGAGTCTAAAATAAAAATTTTTCTAGGACTGTTGATGTGTCTAGTAATATTCTACTCATTTTTAGGGGTTCAAAAGAGCAATAAGAGGCCCACTTAGAGGGGGTTTTCTATTTCCTATAGATGTCTTAATAATGAAGAGCTAGAGGACAGGGGTAATTTGTAATTAATTGGATCATGAATTTTGGAAGAAACTAGTCATCTGAAAATTGTTGCATTTCTCTTTACAGTTCATGCTTCATTTTTCAAAACTTATTTAAGAATGGCTGTTGCAGTTTGGCAATTATGAATTACAAAAACAGATATTGGATCATGCTTGTAAACTGGTCTGCTAATCTGGGCATGATTAAGTTATGATTAGGCCATTAACAGGGTCATGTCAGTAGGGCATTGAGCCCCACCCCTTGGTAGGTGGGGAAATCAAATATAAAAGGCATGGCAAAGAACAGTGTTGGAGCAGTTTTGATGTTGGAGTTCTGGTGAGGAAGGAAATAAGGCCCCGGGATAGAGATGAGCCATTCACTTGAGAACTACAGCTGACCTTGTGGAGGAAGCAGAAGAGCTAATCCCAGAGAGAAATGCAGCCCTGGGAAGAGAGGAACCCAAGAATCCTGAACCCTGTCAAAGATCGGCAGCTGTCTTGCTCCAACATGTGGCAATGGACTTTGGTGAGGGAAGATACTTATGCTTTTTGGCCTAGTAACTGTGGGCTTCTACTCCCAAATAAATACCCTTTATAAAGACCAACCAATTTCTGGTATTTTGCATCAGCACCCCTTTGACTGATTAATACAATGGCCATCCATTATCCTCACACATAGACTCAACTTTCTGTAAGTTCACATTCCATTCTTATTTCATATTCTCTACATTTTACAGAGAAAATAAAAATCAGCTTTGAGATGGCCCTTCCCCATCTCCCTAACATGAACCCCACCAATATCTCATTCTTCTCACTCTGAACCTGGTGCTGACTTCCTCCAGTGTCTTCCTGTGGGGTAACCTTCAAATGTATCTCACTTAAATATTTACCTATATTCTCTGTCTACTGCAAATTAGTAATTTCTCTTGGTTCTTCACACTAGCATTGAGAGACATCTAATGCTGATGTCCAGCCACAGATTTGTTTAATAATGTACACAATTAAAGTGTTCACATCTTTAATAATTTTTTCTTTCCTTTGGTTGAACACACACTAGCAACTCCTCTTCACCCACAGAAACATGTGCAAACCTATTGGATTTTGTTCTCTGTGAGCAAGAATTTATACTTTCTTCTTCCATTCTATCAGCTGTTAAAGGCCAGAATACTAAACTCTGAAGTCTTCATCTGTGTAACCCTATGTGACCACCTGGTAATTAGTGGGCACAGGTGATTATGGATGTTGGATACCATTCCTTCCCCTCCCTTTTCCCATAGCAGGTGAGCCCACATTTCCTGCTCTTAAAAAGAAGGTTCTGATTTGGACTATTATTCTTTCTCATTCTACATCTGATGGCTTTCCCTATTAACTACTTTCAGGAATTCAGGTTATTTTTCAGGTAATTCTCTTGACTAATATTGAATAGCCAGTTCCAGTATGGTGCATTCAAGGCTGTGCTCCTGAAATGGTAAGGTAAAGGGGGTTTTTCAGAAACAGTAGGATCTAAATCAGTCAAGGTACAGGTGGGGACACTGAGGCTCAGGGTTTTGACCTGCCCGGTCACATGTGTGACATGTCAAGGACAGGCCAAGAGCAGGGGTCCATTGTGCATTTGTGATGGTCAGAGGTGAGAGCTCTCAGATTCCACATTTTGGCCCCCATGGCAATGATAAAATAACAGTAATAACAGCAAACAGCTCTTGTTACCAACAACAAAGTTCACATACAAAATTTCTGCTGTGATCACCAGGTTGTTTCTTGTCAGACTGAATCTCATAGTTTTGAGATCACATCCTCTGGATCACAGGGCAGGAGGGGATGGAGCTGTGCTGAGCTCACTCCCACTATTGATTTCTAGGATCTAAGCCATGATCCCAGGATTCAGTGACAGGCCTCAGGAGGGCAGCTCCAGGCCATTTTTCAAGAGGTCTGAGTCCTGGGTAAGTATTTTCCTTCTAGCCTTTATGAGCTCTTCCCTTCTGCAAGCCATTCACTGTGTGGCTATATTGATGAGGAATTTCTTGTTATTTCCCAGATAGTGGGAACCATTTTCAGTGAATTGAAAAATCAGTGAAATAGACAAAGAAAGCAGGAAATGGTCTTCTCTGGAAATAATCCTTGAATGGATCCCTAGGTCTTCTGTAATGGAGTTTTACAAATTAGATGACAATAGATTACAAACATATTGTTTCAATTCAAATATATATTTCTTGGGGCTATACATCTGAAGTCTATAGAGGAGAATCTTTCCTATCTTCCTTCTAGCCACTGAGGTATTGCTTGAAATACTTGGGCTCCGATTCCTAATTCAGTCATCACAGGTGTCCTCCTTGAGTCTGTCTTTCTGTGTTCACATCTTTCCTTCTATAAGTACAGCAGTCATGACAGGATAGGGTCCAATCCATTCCATTTTGGCCTCATCTTAATTAACAACATCTTCAAAGAACACATTTCCAAATAAGGTGACATTCGCAGGACCAGGAATAGGACTTGAACATGTGTTGGGGAGACAGAATTCAGCAAAAAACACCATCCAACATAGGGGTGAGCTGAGGACTTTCCATTGAGTGTCTGTGATTGTCACTCACACAAGGGTTTATGTTCCCTAAAGTTCTTTCTAAAGGAGAGAGTCCTGAGGTTCAGGTTTAGGAGCCTGCTACAAGCAATTATCTACTATACAGAAATGTCTACTTTCTGCTAAAAATAAACTTCAAGAGGAATTGCTTGACCAATTTCAACTCTGCAGTAATTTTTTTAAATATACAGTGTATAATAGCCTGCTTTCAGAAGAAGAAATGCTCCCAAAAGTTAAGTGAGTTAAACAATGTCATTAAGAATTATGGCATATATTGGATTGGATGCAGTTTATCTGAATTTAATGTGTTTATACATTTAGCTACTGCCCCAACAGTTTATTATATCCAACAGAAATCAGCTAACAGAAGAGATAAATGGATCAGGACATTTATTGGGGATATTAGAAGTCCCTGTATTTGTGTTGAGTATTTCTTAAGTATATCCATGAAGGTAGAGGCACATCGACTGTATTCCCATAGGATTCTTTGTTCCTTGGCTGCATCTGGTTCCCTTATCAGCTCCTTCAGCAATTTCCATGACCTGAATAAAGGAAAACCCTTTGCTTAGAGAAGTGAGACCCCATGAAGAAGGCTGTGTTGTACTAAGGCCCAGCCAGCAGCCTCCTCCCAGAGGAGCCCCATAGAAAGGGGACTCCCAAGATCCCTTTGACCTTTACTTCTTAAAGTACCCCTTCATGCAAACTGCCATAAAGACCAACTGATGAAAGCACTGCATACATGTACTTAAGTTTAGGATCCTCCTCAAGCAGAAAAAAATACTGTCTGTAAGACATGGGCTTCACCAACTGGAATGTTAACCCCTTTGGGACATTTCTCTTTCTGGCAGCAGCTCCCAGATGTGAGTATCTCAGGATTCAGATATGAAGTTAATTGGGATGATGCCTCTGAGCACAGGACTCACTGTGTTTCACCTTTAACTCACGTGTCCTTTCCCAGGTGCAGCTGCAGGAGTCAGGCCCAGGAGTGGTGAAGCCCCTCCAGATCCTTTCTCTCACCTGTTCTGTCTCTTGATTCTCTATAACAACCAATGGTTACTTTTAACATTGGATACTCCAGCTCCCAGGAAAGGGGCTGCAGCTGTTGACAGCAATATGCTGTAATGGTAACATGTACTACAATCCTTCAAGAGCTGATTCTCCCCCTTGAAAGACACATCCAAGGAACTGTTCTCTTTGCAGCTGAGCTCTGAGACTGCTGAAGACATGGCCATGTATTACTGTGTGAGAGACTCCGTGAGGGGAAATTAGTGTAGTCCAGATGCAAACTTCCACTTGCAGGAGGGGCCTGGGCTGCAAGTTGTGCTCAGGATCACTCAGAAGAGGGACCAACCCCAGACTCAGGTTCAAGGAAGATGTGGAGAAGGAGGTGAGTCCTCCAATGAGATAAAGTTTCCTCTTATTGCTTAAAAATATTTAATCACTAGGGATTCTCCATTATGTCTATTGTAAGTAATGCCATGATGTTTCCAAGTTTCAAACACAGAAAACATATTTGTAATGGTATTATATCTATATAATATTACATATTATATTATATTATATTGTATTACATTGTATACACACACTCATATATCATATGTTAATTTTCCTCATATTGTTCTTCTGGATTTGGCTGCAAATATGAACCAACTTTCATCAACTGACACTTTCACACTGTGCAGTTAATTCTCAGGATTTAATTCTCTGTCCTGACTTGCCCAGGCAAAGTATAATAATAATAATAATGATAATAATAATAATAATGGTAACAATAAAAGTGGGTTTTGTATGATTGTTTAGTCACCATAAGGTAATTCTATGGCAGGATAATTTTATACGAATTGAAAATTAAAGACTATTTTCTCAGAGTGTGAACATGTATATCCCTTCTCTACCAGGCCATTCAGAGTTCTTGGTCACCAGACTTAGCTTCCCACCACTGTGTGGAGACCCATGACCTCAGGAGTTCAGGAGCAGAAAGAGGAGACAACTTGGTGTGACATTAGGTACATCATCCAGGTGCCTCATCTTGTTCTCTCCATCATGGATGAGGCTTCTGCACTGATTTAGGTTGTAGATGTTCCAAACACACATCAGGGTGTTCCTTGACAAGGACAGCTAGCCTGGTGGAATTGGAAACATCACCCACTTTCACTGGAAGATGATGTCTCATAAGGTGATCAGAGCCTCAGCTGTCATCAGAAGCTCTGGGATGCTCCCTGAGCTATCACCCCTGAGGAAGGTGCTGAATGGTCCAGAGAGCAATGAGAAGATAAATGTGGCACATGGCAGGTCTTAAACTTTATTCCTGCACTAACAAGTTGACCTCTGCCCCTGGATGGGCTCAGGCTCACCTGCCTCATTTCTTACCTGGAGCTGGACTTTGACTGAAAGCTGCACCTGTGTAGTATGGCTGTGGGGTCTAATAGCTCTGAGCTGCAGGATGAGACTGGAGCAGGAGTTGGGAGGGGAAACAACAAACAGGATGGGAGGGAGCTGTTTGTCAGGGTCCAGTCTCCTCCAATCCTGGACTGAAGTGACCTATTCTTTCCATTGTTTGAGCTCTAGGAGTCACATGATGTCCATCAGGTGGACGTTCCCAAGGAGATACTGCAGGTCCTTTGGGATTGCATTTGAGTATTTAGGGATATGAATTTCAAAATGTAGTAGACTTGAGACTATACTAATATGACCTGCGAGAAGTTTCAATAGAGTTTTCAGAACTCTTGATAGATTCAGCCCAGTCCTTACTGAGAGTCAACTGTGACATTAGTATCACTCTCCATTTCAAAGCCTAAGGATCTGAGTTTCATAACTCTGTGTAATATTGAACAACCACTGTTTATAAACATGTGTACTATAAATATGTTTTTTACATATATGTTTTTTGCCATATATTTTTCACAGGAAATTGGGATGTATTTAATTATTTTAAGGTAATAGCACCAATGACCACAAAGAACTATGATTTAAGAACAATGTATCAGGTGAGAATGGGGAACCCTGATGGTGGAAGAGGCTACATGGGAGTTGAGGGCCCTGATGACCACCTTCAAATGCCAGAGGCCAGGGAAGAAATGGCCAGGTGGTAGTTATTTTCTTGGTCATTACAGGTGGGGGATGACTTGGGAAGTGGCCAGTGAACCATCCAAGGTCATGTAGCTCCCAAGGTCTGATCTTGGATATCCATAGAGTTGAGAAGTCTATTGGACTTAATACTCTATGCACTGCCCCAGCATCCTCTCAGCTTGTTCAGAGACTGCTGATAGGAAGAAGAAGATAAGGGCTTCAATGATTTTGTTCCTGATAGAGGAGACAGAAGCAGAAGAGAAATGTTTGCCTTTGAAGATGGGGTTCCAAAGACTTCAGAAATTAATTTCGCACCATCACTACTCTCTCTATGTGGACTGGCAGCTTCTCTGGGAAGTAGGCCCTGGGCCATGAATGTATTTAAAAGGAGATACTTGATTTCTAGTTTGTCAGCTTTACATATAGAAAGATATTTCATTGCAAGGCAGATCAAAACCAGAGTGCTACCCATATATAATCAAGATGATTTGGATGGTGATATTGGTAACTTTTGTTCAGATGACATTTAGATGGGTCTTTGGACTTGATGTTAAAATGAGTTGAGACTTTTGAGGATGTTGAGATGAGATGCATAAAGATTGCATGTGGTATGTACATGAATATTTTGGGGCCAGAAGTTAGACTGGTAGGTGAATAATGTCCCCCCAGAGATAGCCAGGTCCTAACATGTGGAAGCTCTGAGCTGTGAATGGTCCCCTTAGCCCTAGCTGTGCATTCTTCTTCTGTAAACTATTGTGCTACAACCCTTGATGCATTGAAACTGACAAATTGCTCAGTCATTTTTACAGTTTGTTCAACAGTGAATATTTGACATGCAATCTGTAAACCACTTTTGCTTGCAATACTGAGACTACAGCATGAGCCTTACAAGCTAGTAAAAATCATGAGACTCTTTACCCAAAGCCATGCCTGGTAATTGCATTGCTTTACACTTCCTCCTCACCCAACAAGGAGGCAGATGTACTCTTGTTAACACCTTTTGCCATAATTGGGTTACTACCTCAGGGGAAATGGAACAAGAGGTGATTAAAATTCAATGGCAAGCTCACTTCAAATAAGGTGTAAGTCAAATTCTATGTGGGGCTTCTCTAGCTATCCATCAGGGTTAGGGAAGTCTGGATGTAACCATTACTTAGGTCTGATCACCCTACTTGGAGTAATGTATGCATTACTCCATACATTACTGGAGTACATACATTACTCCAGGCCTTCTGATGTGTAGAAATTGCTGGTTTTCCCAAATCTTTGCTGACAACACTGTTGAGACCCACAGTCTAGCAGGCCTGAACTGTATCCACCTTCTTGTCTGAAGTGGTAGGTGGACTTACATTGTAGAAGATAATTCAGTACAGTAGGCTGGACCTGGTAGAGAAGCCAAGAAGTAGAACATGAATATGCCCAATAGGTGTTGCTTCTGTCTTGGTGTCTGAAGGAGGCTTGTGTTTGTAAATATTAGGAATCACTCTTCCCTTAGAAACCAGATGATGTTCATGCATTTGGCAGAATTTGATGTTCCTTGTGTTTTATGGGTATTGTTATTGCCCATTCTCCCTATAAGTGATGAGTGAGTGTGGCTAGGTCTTTCAATTAACTTCTTCAGAGTCACCTGGTAGTCAATTGAGAGTTATAAAGTGTCAGAATCAAGTATCATCAAGTGTTTTTTAGTTTATTAAAGATCATTTGTTAAGGTCTTGGCAGTAGGAGCTAGAATTTTTAAATTTATTTTATTATTCGTGCTCGTGTATGTGTGTGTGTATATATATATATATACACGTATATAAATATGTATACATAATATATAATCAGATAATGGTAGGAATAAGAGCTTAGGTGGCCATGATTTGTGCATTAATTTTGGTATAATTGATGGTTAATTGTGAAAATTTAAGAGTGGGATGAATGGGCTATTGTCTCGGGAAAGGGTAGGTATAATGATTCCTTCTTTGAGGAGATGATCTTGGATTACAGGCCAGAGCCCCACAGGACTTTGTTTCATGTAAAAGTGCAGGTTTATTGCCTTGATTGTCAGGGGCAGTTCCATTTGACATGGAGGCAAATGGACATCACCTGTTCTTACTGCAGGTGATGCGTTTAAAGCACCACTAGGGGTAGCTGTTCAATAAGATTTGTTCCAATTGTCACAATTCCTAAGTGGCTGGGGACTGAGTGCTTGACATGCAGGAGAAGGCCAGGTTCTCCAATGCAAAGGCCAACTGCCCCACAGTAGGATGGCACCCTGGGCCTCATAAACAAGGATCTGTGACTCTGATGTGAGTCCCACTGGTGTCCTGCCAATGGTTCCACCTCATGGACATTTTGGGCCATGCCAAATTTTGACCATTTCTCCCCATTAAATTGAAAGGTTATGACTCCCTGTATAAATATTTGCCACGGTTTAATCTCAAAGTGAGGCCTCCTCAGTTTGGAAGATAAACTCTGGGTCTCTTTTGATTGAATGCTCAAAGAAATGTTTTACCCATTGCATCATCTCAATCTTTTAAAGTAACAATTGGGACTCATTAATTGTCTGCCAGTGAACATCTGCTTTGACAGTTATATCGTCTATGGATAGTGTCTATTTTCTTCTTTATGTTATAAATATTTAAGTCAATAGAGGAGGGCCTCCTAGTATTTAATATTACTAGTCAATTGTTTCATTTTTTAAAATGAGAGTGCCAACTCCAATACAAACTTAAAGTCTCACATCAGTCTGCAACTTCCTTCATGTCCCCTTCAGCAAAAACCATTAAAATTGTTTTAAATATCTAATCAAATATAAACTTCAGTCTTTCCAATTTGGACTTCCACATTGGGGTCCTGCTTGCTGTTATTCATGATGATGGGAAACATTTGTTTTTCCTATAGACTCGACTCATAAGCAACTGTTTCCCTCTCTAGGGAATCCCAATTGACCTTATGGGGCTCTGGATTTGTTTTTACTGGCATGACTCTAGTGAGATCATTAGTCATTGTTCCAGAAGTCAAGAGTCCAACATCAAGTCTTTGTTATTCTAGTACACAACCGCCCTGAGTAGAGCCCATGAATATTTCACTTGAGTTTTACTTTTCTCAAGCAACTTAGGAACATACCCTCACGTCTTAGGTGCTGTTAGTACAATATGCTCAGGCACCCTTTTTGTGGCACCATAGTTTCTTAGATACCTCTCACCAGACACTTAGAGCCTCTCTAACCCATAAGGTCAGGGAATAAAGGGCAACAACATGGAGACAGTAGCAAAATAATCATTGTAGACCCTGCAGCACCATTGCTTGTGGGAAGTTATTATGCTTCCAGTGGAGGGGGTGCCCCCTCAAGCTAGTATTATAAGACCCATACACATGGGCCACAGACTCAGTTGTTGGAGTCTTTGTGGACCAGATGGTGAGAGATCTATCACATTCCCTTGGTCTTACATGCTCTCAGTCCCATCCACCTCACTCATGAGTCACAGCTCCTGAAAAGGGGTGCCTATTTTGCAGGCTTCTACTGTAGGGCCATGACAAGCCCTTCCCTATGCAGCCAATGTTGCTCAGTGATCCAGTGTCAGTGACAACCAATAATAGATTTTCCCTTCTGGAGGAGCACTCACAACCACAGAGTCTGCCCTCTTGCCATACCAGGGATGGGAATTAGCAGATCCTGAGGAAAAAGTAGATCTATAGTACTGCCAATTTGGGGTGGGAAGTCTAGGCATCACCACACAGAGTAAACAGGAAGCAACACAACATAACATGGATATATGTTGGGAAGCCATAGAACTTTCCCAGTGTTAGCTCTGTGAGAGGTCTAGTTAGTAAGCTAACAGCAGCCAAAAGCCATTATGTCTTTTTTCCCATGGTCATGACCAACACACCATACTCTCTGAGATATTTGTTTCAAATTGGTTAAGTTGGACCTTAACTTTGGGTTCAGGAGGAAGCCAGTTCAACACAATGGAAAACTGAGCTCATAATGCATGAGAAAAGATAGTTTGCTACTCACAGGTCCCAGAGAGAGAGGAGAATCATGAGTTACTGCCAGGAAATGCAATCATCTAATGTGGCTCATCCAACAATTTAGAGAATTATGGTACAAATGGCTTATACTTTATTGGGATCCAGGGTTGGATGTTAGTAGATTTTCCATGGGATTCAAGGTTTAATTAGTTTACAGCAAATGCATGAAAAGTTATGGGGGCTATAGAGCATTTTTAAAATTTGTTATTTATTTTCTATTTTTTAAAGATACTTAGTTTATACAAATGTCACATAAAAATTATAGGGGATTTCCATGTGTCCTGTTCCCTACACCTCCCACATTTTCCCACATTAACAACATCCTTCATTAGTGAGGTACATTCATTACAATTGAACACATTTTGGAGCATTGCCACTAAGCATGAATTAAAGTTTGCAATGTAGTTTATACTCTCTCCCACCCAATTCTGTAGGTTATCACAAGATTTATAAGGGCCTGTATCTGTTGTTGCAATGTCATTCAGGACAATTCCCAAGTCCCAAATGTGCCCCAGTATTATACCTCTTTTTCCCTCTCCCTACACTCAGAATCTCCAGTGACCACTGCCTCCACATCAATGATATAAATTCTTCCATTGCTAGATTCATCATAAGTCTATAGTAGAATACCAGTAAGTCTACTTTAGTCCATAGTTCAATCCCCAATTGGGAGGATTCTGGAATGGGGATATCCACTTTACCTTTAATTGAGAGGGTCTGTGATCCCATAGGACCAATGGATGGGACTTTCTTTCTTGCAGTTGTAGACTCTCTTGGTTCCTTGGTATGGTAGTTGTCCATCATCACCTCCATGTTAGTTGTCCTGGGTGAGACCAATGAACTGGAGAGTAGATGTTGCAACTCTAATGATACTCAGGGCTCAGCTGGCACATGGACAGCCCAAAGATTTCAGTTTCTTGGATTTACATCAATAATCTTCAGTACTCATTATAGATTTCAATAGAAGGGGCAGAAGAGCCATGTGTAGGAAACCACAACTGATTCCAACTCTCACTCTGGGAAGCATAAATTCCAAAGCAGAGCCCACTGGCAAGGCACCAAACTCCTGAGCTTTCTGCCCTGACTATAATGTCTGGATGTATCCAGAGTGGTATCGGGCATTTTGGAGGATTACCTTATCAATTGGGATAAACTGTAGTTTTTGGATGACCTGTGTGAGTGGTATCCATGGTGGTCTCAGATGTGGGTTTGGGCTCTGGGGAAGTTCATGCCCTAGAGCTGGAAAGCTTCTTATTAACTTCTTCCCTGGTCAGTGTTGAGTCAGGTGGTTTATCCAATGTAAGGTGCTGCAGGGGTAGAGGAAATTGGGAAGTTATGTAACCTGAACTTCCACTTGTATGTGTATATCAAAAATTATTGGACAGAGGAATTAAATCTATGTTTATACATCAATGTTAGTAGTTGCATTATTCACAATAGCTAAAAGTGGGAGCAGTGCATGTTTCTATCAACTGATAAATGGATAAAGAAAATGTAGTATATACACACAAGAGGATTTATTTCAGTTGTAAAGAGGGATGAAGTTCTAATGAATGCTACAACATGCTTGAACCATGATAATGATATTCAGTTAAATAGAGAAAATATAAAAGGAAAAATGTATTATTTCACTTATATGAAATATATAA
This sequence comes from Cabassous unicinctus, assembly GCA_029593785.1. Lineage (NCBI taxonomy): Eukaryota > Metazoa > Chordata > Mammalia > Cingulata > Chlamyphoridae > Cabassous > Cabassous unicinctus. The sequence goes on from JAQZBX010001529.1 coordinate 34,162, forward strand.
GATGGGAAAATTCATGGAGAAAGAAAGCAGATTAGAGGTTGTCAGTTTCAGGGGCAGTGCTGAATGGAGATGGTGTTTCTGTTTGAGGTGATGAAATTATTGTGGAAATGTTTGTGGTTATTGAGGCACAAAATTTTAAATATAATTAAAATTGCTCAATTGTATACATGAAAATATTTAAAGTTGGAAATCTGTTTTGTACTTATTATCATAATACTTAAAAATAAACAGAATAAAGTATTGCTGCTTGCTACAGCATGGATGGACCTTGGGAACAGTATATTAAGTTAAAGGATCCAGTCCAAAAGGCCACATATTTATTGATCCCTTTACTATCAAAGTCCAGAATAAGGAAACCTATAGGGACACAAAGTAGATTGTTGGTTGATTAGGGTTGAATGGGAGGAGGAAGAATAAGAGGGTGATAAACTGGAAGGTACAATGATTCTTTTTTTTAAAATTTTAAAGCAGTTTTATTGAGATATATTCACATAACATAAAATCTATCCATAGTGTGCAATCAATGGCTTTTAGTATAATCACAGTGTTATGCATTCACTACATAACAAAAGTTACAAAAGTTTTTTTTGTAAAAAAAACTACAAAAGTTTTGCAACAATTTCACTACTCCAAAAAGAAAAACTCCACATCCCTTAGCAGTCACCTCTCAATCCCTCTATCCTTACCCTGCCTTACATAACCACTAATGTAATTCCACATTTGTAAATTGATTTACATTCACATTCTGTATAAATGGAATCATACAATATGTAGTATTATGCTTCTGGTTTCTTTCACTTAGCATCATGTGCGTTTTTTTTTGCCTGATATTAACATCTTGTAACATGAACATACATTTTTTCAGTTTCACAGAAAACAATCTTATATATGCTGCATTCCCCACATTCATATTTCATGTGAGATTTTACTATGCTATCAGTCACATGTTACATTTTTTACCTTTCCTTCTAGTAACATACATGATCTTAGACTTTCCCTTTCAACCACGGTCATATCCATATAATAGTACTCTAGTTACAAACACTATCCTGTGCTTTCACCTTTTCTATTCATTTCCAAAAATTAAACAACCTTTTTACCAATTCTGCACAGGTTACCCCTCAACTTTCATTTCTCTTACATCATTCTATTTTCTGGTGACTTATATTCTAATTATTAACTTCATGAGTTTACACAATATATTTAGTTCATAATAGCTCCATCATACAGTACTTGTCCTTTTGTGTCTGGCTTGCTTCCCTCCCTTATTCCCACATGCTTTCAGTCCCATCCACCTCACACATGAATCACAGCTCCTGAAAAGGGATGTCTACCCCCTGTATTGTAGGCTTCTACTGTAGGTCCATGACAAGACCTTCCTTATGTAGCCAATGTTGTTCAATGATGCAGTGTCAGTGTCAACCAACAATAGATTTTCCTATTTGAGGGAGCACTCAAAAGCACAGGGTCTCCCCTCTTGCCTTGCTAGGCATAAGTGTGAGCAGATCCTGAGGAAAAAGGAGATCTATAAGGCTGTAATTTGGCATGGGAAATCTATGCTATGACGAGCAAAGAACACATGGAGCAGCATAAAGTAACATGGAGGTAGGTCAGCAAGCCTTGGACCCTTCTAGATAATGCTAGCTCTATGAGAAAGCCATTTAGTAAGCTGAAAATAACATCATGGTAATATCGAACAGCTCTGACATCCTTCTATGAATTCACACTCCACATGACCCATCAACAAATTTGTGAGACGGCAACTCAAAATGCCCATCCCTTCACAGATATTAAAAAAACAAGCAGGGAAGCGGGTGTGACTCAATCGATAGAGCTCCCGTTTACCATATGGGAGGCCCCAGGTTCACTTCCCGGGGCCTGGCGCGGTGGGCTGATGCAGCAAGACCTCACAGCAAGGGGGAAATAAGCAGACACAGAGAAGACACACAGCAAATGGACACAGCAAATACAAGCAACAAGGGGGGGATAAATAAATAAATTTTTTAAAAAAATAAAAAAATAAAAATAAAAAAAACAAGCAGAAACTGTCAAAACCAATTTTGTTAGGGAATTTAAATATATATATATATATGTCATCCCTTGGGGTAGCCACACAGTTACCATATTCCCAAAGCTATCCTTGATCCTTGGCAATATGGGGCTCCCTGATTAGCTCATTCAATACATTTCTGGCTTAGAAGTAGAGGAAATTGGGTTTGGTAATGGTGCACCCAAGGGAGAGGACTGTATTCTCTGAGGGATCAGCCAGTACCCTCCTGCCAGGGTGCCCTAAGACTAGGACCTCCCTTCATCACCTTCCATTTTATAAACATAGTTACCTCCCAAATGCAAATCACCATATGGGCAGACAGATGAAACCATCTTTCTCATTTACTTAAATTAAGTTTCTGCCCAGTCTTGAAGATATTTTCTGGGCATCATGGACCTCACTCAAAAGAAATTGAAATGCTTGTGGTTCTTCCTCTTTCTTGTGGCAGCTCCCAGCTGTGAGTGTCTCAGGATTCAGATATGAAGGTAATGGGGATGTTGCCTCTGAGCCTGTGATTCACTCTGATTCTCCTTGTCTTCAGGTGTCCTGTCCAAGGTGCAGCTGAAGGAGTCAGGACCTGGCCTGGTGAAGCCATCACAGACCCTGTCCCTCACCTGCTCTATCTCTGGATTCTCTTTAACCAGCTATGGTGTGCACTGTATCCACCAGGCTCCAGGAAAGGGGGTGGAGTGGGTCAGTTTAATAGAATACAATGGAAACACATACTATAACCCAATTCTTATATCCCATGTGGGCATCAGCAGAGAAAACTTCCAAGAATGAAGTTTATTTAAAGCTGACCATCCTGACAGTTGAAGGCACAGCCATGTATTACTGTGGAAGACACACAGTGAAAGGAAGTCAGGGTAAGCCCAGACACAAACCTCCCCTGCAGGGCCCTGGACAGGGTTGGGCTGCAGTTGACTTTAGGGACACCAGGGGTCACCCAGGGGCCAACCCCAGGGGCAGGTGCAGAGAGGGGTTGGGGAGGGATTTCCTGACCTTGCTGGGGTTCCCATTTCTTTCTTCACAAGAATTAACCCCCAAAGAACTGCCTTCACATTTTTTCTAAGCAGAGTCATGATGTATCTAAGATTCAAGCAATATACAGATTTTTAAAAATGTTATTATGTACCTGTGCATAGTATTCCACCCCACCACACCCCTGCATGTTCTATTGCATAACACTGAATGTTTAAACAAAACTTGCTTTCAACTGACTTTGAGAAGTAATTATCTGAATTTAAGTAAATCTCCCAAGGGTGTCCATGAAAAATAGCCCTCCTTTAGCATCATGGAGTGCATATGTCCTCAGATGGAAGGAGGAGAAAGAGAGAAAAGTGGCCCCCGTGCTTATTTTATATTCCTTATAAAACCTGATGTACTATTACATGGGACATTGTAATTATGTTATCCTCACACAAAACCCAGTTTTTTAATATATACATTAGAAGAGGATAAAGTGTAAGATAAAAATGAAATTGTTTATTTTTAACTTGTCCAAGGAGTATAGCTAAAATCATCTATATTTCATGTCTTTTTAAAAATTTTTCATGGATGTTTCAATCAATCATTTACCTATATATTCTTTTACCCTAAAATATCAAGCATTTTCCTAAAAATAAAATATCAATCTGCAAACATATAATTTTCTGTGAAGAAGTCGGGTGCATCAGGAAGAATTTATTTACACACTTAGTCCTGCCAGCAAAGCCACAGGCTTCTGCAGGCAGAGCTGCTGGGACATCCACCCAGAGAGTCTTGTGCCTTTCTGGCTTATGCTTGGACCTCAAGTCCCAGGGAATCCTGGGAAGCTGTGGGCATCTCTCTCTGCCTCCATGCAGAACCTCTGACTGGGAGACAGTTTTCTCCTTGGTGCATGTTGTGTTTAGGGAATGAGAGTTCCTGTTTGTGGATGTGACAGTCCAATTGCACTTCCTAGGATCCAGCCCAGGAATCCTTTCCCATTGTACTTTCTGAATTCCAGTTCCTGGTGAGAGGATGGGATATCTGGACAGGATTGACAGTGGGGGAGAACACTGTCCACAGGACAGCCACCTGGACTCATGACAGCCTCATGAGGGACCCTCCAGTGCCAGGTGCATTTACAGGTGAGCCTCTGAGAGGTGAGGACACAGGTGTGTATCCTGCTGTACTAGTTAACACCAAGGACCCCAGAGTAGGGCAGGAGACACAAACAGCCATTCATGAGATAAACTCTTGTCAAGCTAGGAGTGGGTGGGAGCATTCTAAAAATAATAAAGTAAATGTACAGAAAACCTATAGTGGCCCCTGTTGGGGAGCCTACTCTGGGGCCACTGCTGATTTTGACAGAGAATTTTATGGCTCTATTGAGAAGAATATGAACTGTTTCTGTTTTATTCTATGATCAAGGTAAACTAAATAAGGCATTCAATGAGATACATCTTAATTAGACCATGATTTAATATCTTTTTATATCTTTCCAAAGTTGATTTAGTAATATTGTGTCAAATATATTTTTCTTGTAAACTTATGAGGAATATCGGCTTATAATTTTGTTTTCCACAGTGATTAAGTCAATGTTATACTTATAATATTCTGTTCTCACAAAATTATTTGATCCACTTTCCCACATTTTATATTTTCACATAGATTTCATTTAAGATGTATAACATTTTTTTCTAAAATATTTGAAAGAATTTTCCAAGTTAATGAATGAAGCCTATAATTTTGTTTTATGGGAATTTTCTTCATGAAGAATTCAATTATTTATGAGATTGGGAAAAACTGTCATTGTAATTGTAAGCATTGTACTCTGTGACTTTTAAGGAATTTTTGGATTCCACTTAAGTGTGCAGTCTTTTGGCATGCATTTTATGTAGTGTTATCTCCTCATCATTTTCCCTGTCTGTAAAATCTACTTGTGAGAATCTGATTTCAATCACAATGTTGATAATTTATATTCTTTAGATTCTGTTGATCATTATAGAAAGTTATTTTACATTTTAAATTGTGTCATTAAACTACTCCTTGCCTTTATTTCTATTCCAATCTTTATTATTTTATCCCAGCTACTTATTTTTGTTTATTTTCCTCACCATTTCATGCTTTCTTTAGGTGGACATGCTGTTATGTCTTTGCTTTCCTTCTCTTATTTATATTACAATATTTGAAATATATAAGTTTTGCCCCAAAACCTGCTTTAGTTACCTTTTCCAAAAATATTGTTGGTGTTTTGTCATTATCACTTATTCTCCACAATTTTCCTGTCACATTTTATCACTTTTAAATATTTTATTATAACTATTTACATTATTGAGACATGTTAGATGCTGTGGTGATAATTTGCATTTCTTTCATTTCTGAAGATATTCATTCTCTGTTCATAACCTTATTAGGCATTCATAAATATTCATTGTTAAAATATGCATTTAAAATTGTTACTGAATTTTTAAAAGTATTAATAAAAATTGTCATCCTTTATTAAGTCAAAGTGTACTTTATGTTTGGGTATAAGCTCTTTATCATAAACGAGTTTCACAAATACTTTTTCTTTATTTGTAGCAAGACTTTCCATTTAGTAAAACTTAATTTCTTAATTATTTCCATTGCAATAGTTTTTCATTTTAATGAATTCCTTCTATTTGGAGACCTGAGAACTAAAAAGTTGAAATCCTCTGACCCATGGACCCAACTGCAGAGTTAGGACAGGGACACCATCATCCAATAGACTACAGAAGACTTATTATTATTCTATTATAGACAGCATTATTCTAGAAATGGAGAAGCTTGTATCATTGATATAAAGAGAGTGGCCACCACAGATTCTGAAGAGAGGGAGAGGGAAGAATAAGTGTAATATTGGGGCCTTTTGGGGACATTGGAATTGTCCTACATGATATTGCAATTATAGATACAGGCCATTGTACATTTCATCAAAATCTATAAAATTGTGTGGTGCAAAGTGCAAACCATAATGTAAACTATAGACCTTGGTTAGTAGCAATGCTTCAATATGTGTGCATCAAGTGTAACAAATGCACCACACTAATGAAAGATGTTGTCAATGTGGAAAATCATGAGAGGGGGAGGGGGTGGGGTATATGGGAATCCCCTATATTTTTGATATAACATTTATATACTCTAAAGCTTCTTTAAAAAATAAAAATAATTAAATGTTATTGCTTAGACTTAAATATGTGTGTGTGTGTGTGTGTGTGTATGTGTGTGTATATATATATATATATATATATCTCCAGGTACAGCATGCTGCATTCAAGGCTGTGTTCCTGAAAAGAGAAGGTAAAAGGAGGCTTTTAGAAATGACAGGATCTAAAACAGTCACTGTTCAGGTAGGGACACTGAGGCTGAGTGTAATGACCTGCCCCAGGCATGCAGATGTGACATGTCAGGGACAGAACCAGAGGGTGCCTCATATGCAGTTGTGAAGAACAAAAGTGAGGGCTCACATAGGTGCCTAAATTCTGGATCCCTGGCTCATAACACTAATCACAGTGTTACTAACAGTAAATAGCTCTATTCCCCTACTATGAAATTTAAAAATAAAATTTCTGCTGTGATCCCCAATTTTTGTCTTGGCAGACTGAATCTCATAGGGGTGAGTTCACATCCTCATGTTCACAGTGATGGAAGGGATGGAGCTGTGCTCTTCTCTCTGCCACTACTGACTCCTAGGATCTCAGCCTCAATCCCAGAATTCAGTGACACAGGCCTCAGGATGGTAGCTCACAGGTGATTTTCAAGGGCCTGATTCTTGGACAAGGAGTTGCCCTCTAGTCATTGGGAGCTTGCCCCTCCTACTATAAACCATCACTGTGCTGCTATATTGACAAGGATTTGCATATTTCCCCTGATGTAGTGGAAATCATTTTCACTAAGTTCATAATTCTCTGGCATTGACAGAGAAAACAAAAATTGGACTTTTCTGGGATCCATGAATGGATCCATGATTGGATTCCTAAGGCTGTTGTAGAAAGTAAAATTTGGATGACAACAAAATAGACATATATATTCTTGCCGTTCTGGAGGCTAAAAACCTTAAAGATGTAAGGGAGAATCTTTCCCATCCTCTTCATAGGCACTCATACTTTGCCTCAAATCATTTAGCTTCAGTTCCTATCTCAGTCATCCAATGGCATCCTCCTAGTGGCTGTCTGTCTGGATCCAATGCTTCCCTTTATAAGGGCAGTGGTCTTATTGAATTAGGGCCAAATCAAATCCAGTTTAGATGCATCTTAAACAGCATCTTCAAAGACCTATTTCCAATTATGATCATATTCACAGAACAGGTAAGGGATTCAACATGTCTTTTGGGAGTCATAATTCAACCCATAAATCTAACCCAGCATATCTGTGAGCTGAAGACCTTCCATGAGCTGTCTGTGTTTGTAGCTCAGAGGAGGGCATATGTTCCTTAAAGTTCCTCCTAAAGGAGAGAGTCCTGAGGTGCAGGGTGTCACTGTAGAATCAACTGAGCAAAAGGAATGAATACAGTTAAGAATCTGCTAAGAATGACTCAAATAAACTGCAAAAAGGATTAGCATGAAAAATTTCAATTCTATAGTAATTGTTGAGTGTACATTGTATAAAAGCACATTCAGATGTAAGAAAGTGTCACAGAAGTTTAGTGAGTCAATGTCATTTTGAATTATGGCACATATTGAATGGGCCCAATTTGTATGAATTAAATATGTTTAATACATTTAGCTGTGACCTGGAAACTTTAGAATATATATTAAAAAAACAGATAAAAGAGGAGATAAATGGATCTGAATGTTTATTGGGAAGATTAGAGGGTCTTGTATTTGTGTTGGGTGTTTGATAAATATGTAGAACCATGAGAGTAGAGGAACATTGACTATATTCACAAAGTTATCCTTGCATTTTGGCTGCATCCAGCTCACTTACCAGCTCCTTTGGCAAGTTTCATGGAAAAAGAAAACCCTGTCCTTGGAGAAGTGGGGTCCCAGGCAGGGGAAGGTGTCCTCTTAGGACTTGGCAAACATCCTCCTCCCAAAAGAGCCTCAGAGCACCAAGGGTCCAGGGAACTCTCCTGGCCCCTTGGACCTTTACATACACAGATCCTTCCCACATGCAAATCACCAATTAGTCAAACAGATTAAACGACAGCACACATAGACTTATATTCAGGGTCTCTCTCAACCAGAAAATTATTGTCCAAAAGTCCTGGCCCTCATCCACAGGGGCCTTAAACCTTTGTGGTTCTTCCTTTCTGGTGGCAGCTCCCAGATGTGAGTGTCTCAGGATTCAGACATGAAGGTAAAGGGGATTCTGCCTCTGAACCCAAGGACTCACTGTTCTTCTCCTTGTCCTCAGGTGTCCTGTCCCAGGTACAGCTGCAGGAGTCTGGCCCAAGACTGGTGAAGCCCTCACAGACCCTGTCCCTCATCTGCTTTGTCTATGGTATCTCCATCACAACCAGTGATTATCACTGGCATTGGATACACCAGCCTCTGGGGAAGGAGCTGTATGAATATGTGACAGTGGGGAATACACTTTGCCCTGTCATTCAGGAGACAAATCTCCACTTACAGAGACATGTCCAAGAACCATTTCTATCTGCAGATTGAGCTCTATAATAGCAGAGGACCTAGCTATGTATACTGTGCAGGAAATACAGTGAGGTGAAGTCACTGTGAGCCCAGACACAAACCTCCTCATGCAGGATGGGGCTGGGCATGAGGGGACACTCCACTATATCTACTCTAAGTAATGGCATGATGTTCCTAAGTTTCAAAGGCAAAATATGTATCTACAATGCTATTGTAAATTATATTATAATGTGTTCACACATATATGAATTAGCTTTCTTCATTTTGTTCTTCTGGATATGACTGGAAGTAAGAACAAACTTTGATTGAACTAACACTCTGACACTGTGCAGTTAATTTTGTGTAATTAATTCTCTCCCATGGCTGTGCCCAGGCAAAATATAATGATAATGATAAAGATAATAATAATAATAATAATAAATTTAAATATGCACGATTGTACTTATTGTTTGCACTATAAGAACAAATTATTTTATGGCAGAATAATTTCATCTGAATCAAAAATTAAAACCCCCACTTTCTTTTCTCAGCATATGAACATGTATATCCCTCCTCTAGCAGGCTATCCAGAGATTTTGTTTCTCAGGCTTGGCTCCCTACCACCACGGTGAACCCTATGCCCTCAGAATACAGAAGCAGAGGAAGGGACAATCTGTCATGGTCACAGGTGCATTGTCCAGGTGCCTCATCTTGTTCTCTCCATCAAAAGTGGGGCTCTTGCACCTATTAAGCCTGTACATGATCCAAACTCACATCAGGCTGATCCTGATGGGGACAGCTAACCTGATGGACTGGGAAAGTCCAACAATTCTCATTGGTAGCACATGCCTCATGGGTTGGTCAGAGCATCCTCTGTTGTCAGGAACCCTTTGAGTTCTTCCTGAGCTAAAACCTATGTAGAAAGGGCTGCATTGTCCAGAGAGAAATGAGAAGAGGAAATGTGGGTCACAGTGTGTTTGAAACTTTGTTTCTGTGCTGTCAGGTGGGCCTCTTCCTCAGGAGGGCTTGGGCTTATTTGCCTCAATTGTTCCCTAGAGATGGACACTGACTGAAATCTGTACATCCTCAGTAAACTACAGGATCTAGTGGCTTTAACCTGGACCCAACCTGAGAGGGCACAGGCCTGCCCAATGACACCTGGATAGGAGCTGCGTAGGCAGCAATAAAGGATGGAATTGAAACAGTGGCTGTGGGGATTCCTGTTCAGGGCAGGCTGGAACCATGATTCACAGCTGGGAACCAGCACTCCAAATTGGTGAATCATATCCATGCTAAGCCCTTGACCATGTAACCCATGTTCCCAGGGAGGAAGAACTTCACACCCTATCTGGGGAACCCAGCCATGGACTGCTCAGGAGGCAAGTCTCCAGGGTTGGGCATGGGTGCTGGTCACTGTGACTGAGCAATTTAGTCACAGTTTTTCTGACATAACTTCTCAGTCACTCTGTCTTGCTCATTCCTGGATGTTCTACAGTGCTCTCCTACATCCTGGATACCCAGAATGTTGTTTCAGACAGTTTCTGCCTGTACAGGACTGGAGGAAGTGTGTGTCCTTTAGCTCTCTACACCATCATCTTTGCACGAAGACACCTCACCATATATGACTTTGATAAGACTTTGAACTTAGATTGGTTACCAAAACAGCTTAAGGCTTTGATGACATTGGGGTATATTAAATGCATATTGCATGTTGGAAGAGCCTGACATTTTGCAGTCCAGAGGAAAGACTTGGAATGAAACATGTATTCCAAAGAAGACATGTTCAACCCTTAACCTGTGTTCCTGTGGTTGTTCATACTTTTTAAAATAGGATCTTTAAAGATGTTATTATTAGTTAAGGTGTGGACTCATTTGTGATTAGGATATATGAGGATCCTATGGAAATGAAGCCCATTTGAATAATGGTAGCACTTAGCCCATATTTTTGGAGTTATTAGAAGGAAAGGAAATTTGAACATGGTAACTCAGTAGAAGTCACAAGTCAGTGTAAACCAGAAATTAGAAGAAGACAGAAAATGAGGTAGATTGCCATGTAACAGGGAGAGAGAAGGAATCAGGGAATCCTACAAATTCTGGCAAGCCAGCAACAGAATGCTATAGACTCTGAGAGACAGCTGGGCCTGTAGAGGCCTTTATTTTGAAATTGTCATTTTCACAATTGTGAGAAAATCAATTCTGATTGCTTAAACCAACAGCTAAGAAATGGTTGTATTTGTCATACTAGCTCTAGAAAATGAAAACATATACTAATAGAATAAGATAAAATATTATTTCACCTCAACAATATGAATGCCTTTGATTACTTTGGAATATAGTAGTTTCCTCATATTACTTTACCACATATTCCTCTTTGTATAGTAGGAGATTAATATTTATTGGACTTTTATATGTCATGATTTTATTTCTGATTTCTGGAAATATTTCTAGTAAATATAATTTTAGATATTTCATTAGTTCTTTCTGTGCTGCTGTCTCTTTTTGTCTCTCCTGTTTACTCTTGGTAGAGTTTAATTAAATGAAAGATTTGTTTATATAAAAAACTTTTACCTATGTTATATTTTTTAATTTTTTAAAATACTTCACACATGTATGTTATTGTCCATATTAGTTTCCTTTTTCAACAGTTTTTAGTTTAATGTTATATTGTTCTACCTTCTTCATTTGCAACATTATGCTATTGGTTCTGAAACATTTTTTAAAATTAAACAGTGAATGCTACATATTTTATTTGGTACAATTACCTTACCTTCTTCTCATAATTTTTTAAAATATTGTTTTTAAATTATAATATTAATCTTTAAGCAGTTAAATAGTCACAGAAGAGTTGCAAAGTTAGAGCACAATGTTGTTGAATAACTCTTGTCCTGAATCACCTATTGTTTTCTTACATTTCTTTGCCTCATTTAACATGACTAAGAAAATATTATATGTATGTTACTATTAATAAATTCCACATTTTATTCACTTTCACTAATTTTTCCATAATGTCCTTTATTTCTTCTATGATTCCATCTAGGACATGATATTGCATATCATTACATTGCTCCCATTGTTTGTGGCATTCTCTCCAGTTTTCAATGTTTCATGACCTTGACAAATTTGAATATTGATGATTTTTTTTTTAGAATTCCAGGTGGTTGTTAATATTTTATGTATTTCTTATTATTCTCAGATTATAGGTTTTAGAGAGGAAGGGCACAGAAATAAAGTTCCATTTCATCAAATTTTATCAATGGTATCTAATACCAACATGGTATATCACTGTGAGATTGGCTTTGATTAACTAGATGAGCTAGTGATTGTTGGGTTTCTCCATTGGGAGTTTATTTTATTTTTGCCTTTCCATATTCTTCCATTTGGAATCAAGTCTCTAAACAGTGCCAACACACATTAGGGAGGGATGATTAAGCTTAATGATTTAAGTTCCATGAAACTTCATTTCAGAATATACATAAATTATTTTGAATTACTCTGTAAGGGAGATAGTCTCTCCCAGCTCCATAATGATTTTTACTTATTTATTAAATGATTTGTATCAGTATTGATTATTGAATGTTTATTTTATACTTTGGGTTAATAGAAAATATTGAATTATTTATTTTATTCAAATAGTTTCTGCTTTGGCCATTGAGAGCTCTTTCATGTTGGCTTGCATTTCCTTTTGAAATATCCCATCCATTGTTTTTAGATACTTCTTCACATTTCAGCATTACAAGTCACTACAAGCTCATGTCCAGGTCTAGACATTTATACAAGAACCCCTGGTTCCTTACATTGAATAAAGGTGTTTGTAACCTAAGATATTGGCATTGGTTGTATGCATTGCTATTTGGCAGTAGCTTATTATTTTATCTCAACAGACAGATTTAGGAGATGTATTTATGAATGCTTATCTATGTCTATAAGCAAAAAATGTTTTGGAATCTTGGCACTTGAAACAAATTCTGAAAGAGGCAAAGGAAATGCATGAAGCAGACATAATAAGAAGAGTAGATGATCTGTCTCTTGTGGAAACTTATCATTCTACTTGACTATCTGTTCCATATCTCATTTCTGGATTTATATGAAAACCCTAGTGAGTGTTAATGGGAGTTAAAAAGAATGGACTTTGCTTAGGAATTACATCACTGTTTTCAACAGTAGCTGCGCAGAGTTGGCCATTGAACTGTAGCCCCACTCACAAATATCCCTTAAGTATTGCCTTGTCAAAGAATGGAAGCATTGCCTTGGCAGGGTCATGGGTACAGATACAGTGTAAACCAGGGCCCAGGATGAATGCCCTTTTCATATGAACAATAGCTGCACAGAGAAAATCTCATCTCACACAGTTTTCTGGCCAGTTACTCTCCAACTAGAGCTATTTGGAACAGCTATTCAAACTTATTCATCTCAGGGTTCTATTAACATTACAGTAGGTTTCTTTAGATGACCATGGAATTCTAAAATCTCTTTCTGGGCAACTGTGTAAACAATTTCAGCCTGATTAAGTCCTATTACATCTCTCCTTGATGCCACAATGCCCGACCATACATTCTCCACAAGTTGATGCTCATTATAACTGTTAAGGACTTCTCTCTGTTTCAGACCTTAGAGATTACTATAGATACAATGTTGGCACCTAAGACTGATTGTCCTGGAAGCAATAAGTGATGTGTGTGTATGAGTGTGCAATTCTGTGTGTGTGGTGTGTTTGGGGTATCATAAGTAGGATTTACATCTACTTGTATGGCAAGAGACCCAAATGCACTCAGGGAAGACTGAGATCCTGAGAAGATTGCTTCCCTCAGAAGGGTAAGGTTGTGCCTCCACCAGCAAGAAGTGGCCAGGCAATTTAAATGTTCAGAGTTCTCCTTCTCTCCCTTTCTGTACCCAACATCTCAATCCCTTGTTCAGCTTTCCAACTTTGATATTAGTGATCTTTTCAGTAAAAGGATCAGGGAAGGTTTGGAGATTCTGTAAATCTTAAAACCAGAACCTGGTCTGTATTCAGCCTTGTCTATCTGGATCTACAGGAGACAAGAGATTCTACCAAGGATATATGGAGAACCAAATTATCCACATAGTATCTTTAAAGTTACAGCCTTTCACTATCCTTGTATGTGTAAAATATTACTTGATTTTCTGTTTAGGAGGAAGCACAGTGCCTCACAAATGCCTAATGGTCCACTGATCTCTCCTGGCTAATCAATCACCCATTACCCATCAAAGATAGGTGCTTTCCTTCCTACCACTAGTCTCTTTGTTGAGGTGCTTTTCCTCTCACAATTACTCTGGCAAATTCAAATTATTTCTTCAAGTTTTACTTCTTAAGAAAGCTATTCCAGGCCTAACCATCTTCCATAAAATTAGGTTATATCCTTCATCATTCTATATAATTATTGCCATATTGAAATACCATTTATTTTATAGTTTTCTATGATTTTAACACTCCTCCAAGACAATAGTTCAGCAAATAATTTCTTAAAGGGCCAGATAATAATTAATTTAGATTTTTGGGTCACTTAATCTCTATGGCATCTACTCTATGCCTGTGTTATGTGAAAGCAGCCACAGTGATTCTAAGTGTGTCAGTGGGCCAAAAAATGTTTATTCACAAGCCCAGGGAGTTGATTTATGGGCCATGGTTTGCTAATCCCTGGTTTGGACTGAAAATTCTATGCAGTAAAATACGTTACTTGATTTTCCTCACCAGGCAGGGCTCCATGAAACACATCACTTGACAGAACATGGTCTCCTAGGAAAATGGGTTGAGGAAATATGCAGTAGATATTTATGTTGCTAAAGAAGAATTTTGGGAATAGAGAAACTAAAAATAAAATGGCATTCTACATTGTTCCTGGATCCAAAATATAAACCTATAAATTTTTTTTCTCTGACTTAATCTTCAGACAGTGTCTAGAACTCACCAACTAAACCACAGGATGATGTGATGAGACTCCAAGGTAGCAGCTGCAGGAAAGCACCATCCCAAGTGGTTGTGGATATACTTATAAAAGTCCATCATTTCCTTTTTGCTTTTCTGCCTACCAGCCTCAGATTCTCACAGGATGCCCCTTGCCTGGGCTGCCCAGAAAGTTAGTACCTGAATGGAGGGAGAGAAATTGATTTCCTAGGACACAGGAAAGAAGCCTTTCCCTGAAAGGAACCCAACCTAGAAGCTCCTCCTCAGAACTTCCCCACAGTTGCTCTCTGAAGACCACATGTAACTCACCCCAGATGTAAATATCCCACTGGTGAAACCTTACTGGATTCTTACTAACTTGCTGGCTAGCCTACCATGTGGGATACTCACATTTAGAAGCAGTGTTTTTCATTAATGTGTGCTGTGTTTAATTAAGGATAACTTCTCTTCCTAGATGCATTGTCTGAGGTCCAGCTACTAGATTCTAGCCCAAAGGTGGGGAAACCCTCTCATACCATCAGAATAACCTTCAAATCTGTATTCCCACTCAACTTCTATCATATTTTATGGGTCTGCCAAACCCTAGATGATAAGCTGGAGTATGTGGGCATGATGGTCAGTAATGGAAGTAATAACTACAGCCCTGCCTTCAAATCTCATGCCGTTCTCACAGAGGACAATCCAAGGACCAAATGTATTTGAAACTGTGTAGCCTGAAACTTGAAAACATAGGCATTGATTAATGTGCAAGACAAACACCAGTAACTGCAGTGAAGGGCAGATAGGCAGAAGTCTCTCCCTTTGGAATGCCTGTAGTGTACAAGGTTTCTTTGAGCACTCAGTACACACAGACTGCAAAGTCCTAATTCCAAGAACAAGTGCAGGCAGAAGATGGAAAATATCTCCTGTTGTGTCTTGAGGTCTCCAGTTATTCCAACCTGAAAATCTTTCCAGGGACTGTTTTACATTCTGAGGGATAGATGGACTCTTTAGTTGTTCTTTCAAAGAAAATGGAAAGACAGATCAAACCACAGATAAACCATCTTTTCAGTGTGAGAGCTTTGTGAAATACAGATAATTGTTGGGTGGAAAGATGTCCAAAGAAGTATTTTAAAAACTGGCATTTTCATATTTCAGATTTAGAGATATGACTGTCAAAGTTGAATAAGAGACATAATGTGATTATGATATTTGAGTGTCTATCAAAAAGTTTTCAAAATTATTGTCAGATATAGCCATTTGCATCTTGAATTGCAAGCATGACCTAAGTGTTCACTTAATTTTCAAAATCTGATGACATCTCTTTCAGCTAGTCTGTGTTCTGATGAATAGTCACACAAATGTCATTTATAAATACATGTACTTTAACAATGCTTTGTAATGACTTTTGTGCTTGAGGTAGTTTACACAGTGTTCTGGCTTATGTCATGTACCACAAATTTATATATGTCCTTTGCCTTAATCCACATTCTTGTGGGTGTGAAACCATTGTACATAAGATCTCTTGAGAATGCTATTTTATTTAAGGTGTGGCCCAATGGAATGAGATTGGGCCTTAATATGGACAACTGGAGTCTTTATAAGCATAAGAAATTCAGAAATAGACAAGAAAATGTCAGAGATGTAACCAGAAGCCAGAAGTCTGTGGAAACCTATAAGAGAAAAGAGAAGACATAAACATGTGAGGGGAAACACTCAGAACCCACAGGATTTCCAATCTTCCAGAAGGTTATGGAACTTGGGAGGAAATAAACCTTCTAGTCTCAAAAACCATGGGACAATTAATGCCTATTTTTTTAAGTGAACCCATTGTGTGGTATTTGCCATACAAGCCTAGAAACTGAGACAGTTTTGGGTATTGGAAAATGGGGTGTGGCTATTACAAATATCTAAAAATATGGAAATGGCTTTGGAAATGAATAATCTGTAGAGGCTAGAAACATTGTGAGGTGCTTGATAGAAAAGGCCTAAATTGATTCCACAAGACTATACATAGAAATATTGAAATGTGATGACACAGAAGGAAATGATGAAAGTGTTATTGGAAACTGGGGGAAAGCAATCCTCAATATGAAGTAGCAAATAATTTGGATCAGCAGTGGACCTTGTATGCAGTGATCTTGGATATTTAGTTGAGGGCATTCCCAAGCCAAGTGTAAAAGGTGCAGCTTGGTTTCTTCTTGCAGCTTATAGGAAAATGTAAGAAGAAAGCGTTAATTTGAGAATTAAACTCTTAAGCACAAAGGAGCCAACAATTCTTGTTCATGAAATGCTCAGTATATCCAGATAGCATGCTCTGAAACCTGGGACAAAGATGACCTATCAAGAAACTCTTTCAACTTCTGGGAAGGCATCAAGCAGATAACAAGGCTCCATATGAAAGTTTAACTCAATAAACTTTTACTAAAGAGAGCATGGATGAACATGGATCCAGTCAGGTATCTCAGAGGGAGACAGGATTGGAAATGCAGTTATCCAGGAAGGATAGGTTGAGGGTAAACTTCTCTGATGGTTTGAATCCTCTTGAGTTGCACACACAGCTGACAAGCATTTTGGGAAATATTTACTAGTAGAAACACTGCTATTCTTTGAGAAAGTGAGGCCTGACCACAGTTTTCAGATAAAGTGAGAATGCAATTCCAGTGCTCTGAGATGGTGAGATCTAGACTCCAGCATTCAGGGAGAGCATGGGGACCATGACAGCACAAGACTGAAGCTGCTGCTTGAACAGGCCTTGGAGTACAAAACATCCATCCACAGATGACTCACACATTGAAATATATTGGAGTTTACCCTGATGGGTTTTGGTCTTCCTTGGGACCTATGACATCTATTTTCCAACCAAATTATCTCTTTTACAATGGGAATATACTTCCTGTTGTTACACTATTGTATTTAGAAAAAAGAAAATGTGTTTTCTAAGTTTCACTGGTAGAAATTTTTTGGCAGGCAAAACATCCATAAATGATTTTAATGATTCCTTGTTTTTTTTTATTTGTTCTAAGATGGCTTAAAGTTTTGTGATGTCATGACAGAATTAATGTATTTTGCATTTGGGAATACATTTTAGCTTTCTGGCTGCTAAAAATTACCATAGAAAAGGAACTTACTGGCTCATGCTTCAGAGGTAAGAAGACTTCTTCCTCCCAAGGTCAGCACCTCCTGGCAGGCAGGCAACCTTTGGGGCTTCTTGGATTTTCTGTCACATGACAATGCACATGGCAGCAACTCCTTTTTATTCTGAATTCCCTTGACATCCATCTTCTGGCTGCTCCCTATGACTTCTTCCCCAGGTTCAATTCCCTTTGCTTATAAGGAAATAAGCATATTGGATTGTGGCCCACCTTCACTGAGTTTGGGTTTGCCTTATCTTAGAACATATTTCGAGGTTCAGTTTCAAATGTGTTCACATCGACATGCCCAGGGGTTGGGACCTGAACATGTCTTTTGTCAGGGATGCAATTCTATCCCCAATAGAAATTCATGTCTTGTTTTTAGATCTAGAGATCTGGCTTTGGTGGCTTGAGTTTTGTTCTCCAAATTTAGACTTGTTCTTGATGTTATTATTCATTCATGTGAGTATGAACCAATCATAAAGTAAATTTCTGGAAGATGTTATTTCTAGTTAAGTTGTGGCATAACAGAATGAGAATGAGCTTCAATGTGGATTACATGGGTCCTTTATAAGCAGAAGAAATCCAGAAAGAGAAAGCCTCAGGGAACAACCAGCAGCCAAAAATATGAATGAACCAAGAAGAGAAAGAAGACATAACCAAGTGTTGGAAAATGTATAATACCCCAAGGATTGCCAGCTCCTGACCACGGAAGGAAACAAGTCTTCCAGCCTCCAAATCCATGAAGAAAGTTAAATACCATTTTTAATTAACTTATTGTGTTGTTTTTATCATGAAATTATGTAAATTAAGATACACAAGCAGCTGAATTAATTACATTCATTAAAATTTCAATGTCTTGCCCACAAAGATGCAGGATTTCACAATCAGGTCACACCTGAGTACAAGGAAATCTGAGAGTGGAAGAGGTCCTGGGAGCATTGGGTTACCTCATGACCTTCTTTTTTTTTAAATTGTTCATAAAAATCAAGATTTTTCACAGTACATACCAATATTTGTAAAATGATATATAAATATATATGCATATATGTGCATTTTCTTACATAAATGTTATTTTATATATATATATATTTTAAAGGTGCTTAGATTACCTAATTATTACTCAGAAATTACAGGGATTCCCATGTTCCCCACCTCCCACACCTCCCACAACATCCCACACCAACATCCTTCATCAGTGTGGGACATCACCCGCAATAGATATACACATCCTGGGGCTTTGCCACCAAGCATAGACTGCATTTCACATCATACACCATCCTCTCTCCCACACAGTTCTGCGTGGTGTATGCTGATGTAAAACGGCCTACATCTGTTGCCACAATGCCACTCATGACAACCCCCAAGTCCCAAAAAAGCCCCTGTATTTCAACTGCCTCTCCCTTCCCTGCCCCAAAAATGTCCAGTGGTCACCGTCTCCACCTCACTGTTACAATTTCTTCCATTGCTTGAATCACAATATACGACAGAACACCACCAAGTCCATTCTAGTACATAGCTCTTCCCCCAATCCTGGGGGTTTGGGGATGGTGATGTCATGATCTTCTTTTAATACTAGAGTCCAGGAAGTTCAAGATGAGTGGAGAACCTGTTTGGATTTGTACAGGGAGTAGGGACAGATCAAAGAAATCAACATCTCAGTTGTGTGAATAATTATTTTCTATCTTTGTATACAAACTCTGCTCAGATCATGCTGGAAAGATCATGGTCCATTTGTCCTCTCACATGCAGGAGGTGAATGTTCACCTAGACATTCTAGAGGTGGTAAATCCCCCGGGAATGGTTCAATGAACTGCCCAAACTCATGCAAATCTCAAGGGCTGACTTTGAATATGAACCCAGTTCTGTGGCCTCTGGGAACCATATTCCAATATGTTCCAATATGCATGAAGATGTTCTCACAGGTTGTGCTAGGTGGGATGTTAAGGGGAAAATAATGCAAAAGCTCATCATAAACTGTGTTCCTGAGAAAGGAGAGAGAAGGGAAAGTCAGGTGTTTCTCTATCAGTGGGGGCTTATCATAGGTTCAGATTATATTTTTGCATTATGTCAAAAGCTTTCTCTCTGTGGACTGGTAGTTTCTCTGACCTGAATCTCCAAGCCCCTGAAAAAAGAAAGTTCATCCCAGGGAATGGGTTCAGGCTTCCTTTCCTAGATTCTAAATCAGAGACTGAGGTTCTGAAGACGTTCCCTGCTTTAAACCTTGGGATCTCATGTGCAAATCAGTTTCCAGTATCTGTGCATTGTTTCCTCATTCTGTGCCATATTCTCCATGAATCACGCATGTTGCCCAGAATACTCAGATTCTTGAGTATATGCTTCTTTTTGTTACTTCTCCCTTTGAGAGCATAAGAGATTTTCAATAAGGGTGACCTAGATAAGGGTATGACAGTTGTCACTAGTGATTTTTATTTCCACATTGTCCCCAAATTCCTAGCCCGGGTTCAGCTATATGAGTCAGACCAAGACCTTGAGAAGTCCTCATAGATCCTGTGTCTCACCTGCACTGTCTCTGGATTCTTCATCACAATCTTTAGTCCCTGTTGGTTTTGGATCTGCCAGGCCCTGTGAGGGGCTGCAGTAGTGGAGCAAAATATAGCATAATGGAAATGCATACTATGACCCACCTCTCTAGAGTAAATTCTCCATCTCTAGATACATACAAGAACACGCAAGCTTCCCTGTAGCTAAGCATGACTGCCGAGGTTGCAAAAGTGTATTACTGAGTGGACATACAATAAGGGGAAGTCTGTGTTGAGCCCAGACACAAGCCTTCCTATGCAGAGAGAGGACTGGGCAGCAGGGGGCACTCAGAGCACCCAGAGTGCAGAGCAGGAACCCAGTTTCAGGAGTAGGAGCAGGGGGAGGCTGTGGAGGGGGTTCCCATATGGAGTGGTGATTTCCTTGTTCCTCAACCTCCTGAGACCTTCTTTTACAATTTAATGATTTTTAATTAGATAAACTGTAATTTTCAAAAAAAAATATTTCTTATTGGATTATAGAATTTAAATTGCATGTATATTTATTAACTGTAAAAAGTTTTGGCTAGATATTGAGTTGACACATTTATCCAGATGTCTCTGTTGCTTTAACGTTTTTGAGCTTATGTCTCTATCTTGAGATACCTCATTCTGCCCCAGCCTGGAGTGGCCACAGTGGTGCTTAACTCTAGTTATTCATCAATATACTCTTGGCAGTTTCTTTGTGTTATGATTATTGATGGACTAGCTTTCTGTTCAAATTATTTATGTCTCTCAGTACCTGGATTGTTTCAAGATCCCAATTACCAGTTAAGATTATATTTAGTTGAGTTCATTCCATTCTTTTTTATTGTAAAAAACTTTATTTTTAGAGAAGTTTTAGATTATAGAAATGTTATATGAAACCCCAAAAGTATAGGGCATTCTCATATAAGCCATCCACTCTCCCACCCACATTTTACCCTATTAATAACCTCTAACATTCATGTGGAACATTTGTTACAGTTGATGAACCAATATTGAAACAATGCTATTAACCAAGGTCTATAGTTTACAGTTTGGACTACACTTTGTGCTGTGCAGTTTCATAGGTTTTGACAAATGAATAATAGCATGTATAAATCATGGCAATATCTTACAGAACAAACCCAATACCATAAAATTGCTTTGTGTTCCAATTATTCTTCCTTGCTCCTCACCTCAGAACTTCTGACAACCACTATTTTTATATCAGTATTATAAATTTTTCTGTTGCCACGAACTAATAACAGCAATAAAATAAATCTACCCTGATCCTTGGTTGCACTCCCCCTTTACGTCTGTTCACTCCTCAATCTTGAGAAATTTGGGATGATGTCTCTTCTGCTTCAGATTGATGGGGGATTAGATGTTATGGGGCAGATGTAAGGAACTGCTTAGAGTGCAGTTGTAGAAATTCTTTGTTTTGTGGGATGGGGCTTGTCCATTATAATCATTTTGTTAGTTGTTCTAGGCAAGTCTCAAGACCTGGATAATAGGTGTGGGCCACCACTCATCTGAGATTCAGAGATCAAGCAGCATGTGAAGAGACCAAACATTTAACTCTCTTAGATACATATTTAATGAATATAGTGATAATTATAGGTTCAAATAAAAGAGGTAGAACATTCAAGAATAGGGAAGTTATAAATGAATCAAACTCTATAATATTGGGGAAATAGATCATCATATATTCCAAAATAAGTTCTGCCAAGAGGGTGCTGATTTCATGGGGTTGGATAACTTGCCTATAGTGTATGGACATTCCTAGATCCCTTCTACTTTTGCTTGAGGCTGTGTTTACTGTGAGATATCCTTTAGATCTGCATAAGCATAACCTATGGAATGACTTCCCTGCAATATTTGAAATATCTTAGTTGTAAAAACTTTTTTGTATTACTTTTCCCCCTTTTAGTCAAGATTTTTCCAATCATTATTTTCAAATTTGTTGAATTGGCCAAAATCTGTATGGTTGTTTTTTCTAATAATTTTCTTTAAGTTTTCACTATTTATTTGTCAATAAATTACTTATAACTACATTATATTAAGTTAGTATGTAAAATTAGTTAACCAGGGAATTGCCCCTATCATTTCTGGCTTGATATAAATTATGGGAAAATTGAGCACTGAGCTTAAACAACTCAAATATTTTTCTTTGGCCTTTACTTTATCATTAAGGCAAATATTTTCCAGGATGAGGCCATTTGAATAAAAAACATCTTTGAGGTTGCTCAGTATGTAGTCCCCTCTAGACTACATTTAACATAACAAAATAATATTTTCTGCAGAGATATGCCATGCACATGCATGGCTATCAATTATTCATGTGATGTTTGTGCACAGAACAAACCCTATTCACTTAAGCAATTCTCCTACATGCCTGGCAATGACTCATGGAGGATGGTTGATTATTGTTATAAAATTCTTCATATTCAGCAAGTGTTATCTAATTTACTTACATCTTGAGAGCATGTTAAAAGAATCTTATTCACTAATGCACTGTGTATTACAAAGACATCCAAATTGTTTCTGTTCTGTAACATCAGTAATATTTGTTTTTTTTTAAAGCCCTCAATACTATCTGGGGCTTTGATAGGATAAAATTCATTATTGTAGCTCTTATAATGGTTATCTATATATTTACTGATTTCAAAATTACTTAAATGTTATAACATCTACCTTGCTTATAAGTAAATGGTCAAAATGAAGTGATTCTCCATATTTGTCAATTTTTATACTGCCTTTCTTCTTGTTTCCGTAAGGATAGATTGTTTCCTACAGGAAATTAAAATGAGGTGCAAAAATATAGTAAATTTTATAGCATGCATCATACCCAGACACTTTCCCATGCCACTAATCCATGATGTGCATTTTAAAGAAAACTACATGCAATGGATTAAATAGTGTCCTGTAAAAATTCATGTCCTCTGGAAACAAAGAATATGACCTTATTTGGAAACAGGATCTTAGCAGATATAATTAGTTAATTGAAGATGAGGTTGTGCTGGATGCAGGTGGGCCCTAATCCAATGACTGGTGCCTTTATAATAAGAGTAAACAGATAATCAGAGGGGAGATGGACATGTGAGGAAGGAGGGAGAGATTGGAGTTTTCCACATAACAGCCAAAGAATGCCAAGGCTTGCTAACAGACTCCAGAGGCCAGGAGAGATTCATGGAACATTTTCTTCCTCAGAGCCATCACAGGGAGCATGGACATGTGCATACATTTTTAATGACATTTAGACTCCTGATCTTGAGAGAATAGATCCCTCTTGTTTTGTGCCACCAAGTTGTAGAATTTTGCTAAGAAAGCCTAGTAACCTAAGACACTATGGTTCCCAGAATCCACATACCCAAGTAATTCAGCTGATATTTTCAGCTTCCCAATGCTGTTGAGGTAAAAATTTATGTTTGGAGAAGAAGTCAGATCTGGGTGGCATGGGGATCCTTGAGGAGGTAACAGATGAGATTACTTTAGGGTAGAACTATTCTGGGTACTCCAATGGCACTCAAACCTTGTGTTACTTTCAGAAGTGTTATAAGAAAGAAAGTAGCCTCATCCAGGACAGGTCCACCAAAAAAGTCCTGATCAGATCCATGAGAGAAGGAAGCTGTATTATACCTAAATGAAGCCTAGGCCTGCCATGAATGCTAACATTTTGGTAGCAATTTGTCCAAATTCTGATGTGTGTGTAGATGTCCTATTTAACATAATAAAGTTATTTTACATGGTATGGAATATTAGAAGAAACTGATATACATACAACTTCATTCTTCCTTTACTTAATCTAAACACTGTAAGATAACTTCTTGTGATAAAGAAAATTATTATGTCAAAAAGAAAGAAAGTGAACAAGTCCAATGGGAATCCAAAGGATCAAGACCTAGAACTCAGAACCCTCAACTGGAAGCAGCATAGACCTGAAAGGCAGCTTTGAAAAAATCTCACTGCCCCCAGTCACAAATCCCATCCCTCAGGTCCCAGGATATCCATTGCAGCTCCATGATTCCAGGAAGTACCTGATCTTTCAATTGGGACTGTCTTTGGCCAGAATCCTTAACACCCTCTCTAAGAAGACAGAGAAACTCCCTCAATATCTATCATCCACTAAAATTGCAGGGGGAGAACTTGGTGCCCCTGACAACTTGGGGGCCCTGGACTGCAGACTCATTAGATTTTTCCCACATCCTCATCCCTTTGTGGACTGTGATGGTGCTTTAGAAGTGGGTGAGGCTCTAGTTCCTTGCAGTCTAGGCCCACAGTGCTGGTATGTAGGGGAGGATTTTAGGGACTTTTTGTTAATCATCCCTGGAGGCTTAAGACAGATGCCTTTCCCTACCTTTAAGTTTTGCAGTTATGAACACTGTGGAGTCTCATCTGGAGGGCTGGATGTAAATATGCAAACTGAGGGGAACTTCCCACTTAAATCCACTGCTACCCTTGCTCAATGGAGTCTCCCTCACAGCACATTTGTTATATTCTGTGCTGTCCCTTTCCATTAATCTTCACAGATGGGGTCTGCCACCATCCTTGTCCTCCTCATGGCTCTTCACCCAAGTCAGAGATGACCCAGTGCTTGGGGTCATGGAGGAGGATAGTGAGTTTGGGGCCTCTGATCTCTGAGTCCTGGGTCTCCCACACAGGTACCATCACTGAGGTGCAGTTTGTGCAGTCCGTGGCACAGGTTAAAAGGTCTGGGGAGACTTTGAGGATCTCCTGTAAGGCCTCTCGATACAGGTTTGACTAGAACAGGATCCACTGGTTGCTCCAAGAACCAGGGAAGGGCCCAGAGTGGGTGGGAAGGATTTATCCTAGTGACCCAGATACTAACTATGGCTCATCCTTCCAAGGACAAGTTACCATCTCTTCAGAAACTCTGCCAGCACTGCCTATCTGCAGTGGACCAGCCTGTAGACCTCAGACACAGCTGTGTATTACTGTGCAAGAGACTCTGAAAGAAACCACATCCTGGGGGCATCAAAAACCCTGAGCAAGCCCACAGCTTCAGCGTAGAGCTCTCAGAGTCACCCTGCACCAAGGATCTCTCAAATACAACCACCAGAGAAATAATGATCTGGCTGTGTCCTCAGGAATGAGAATGGGAAGAACAAAATCAAAAGGAGACTCTGCTTCATATGCGGACTAGACAAGGGACCAGTTCCTGGGGGACACTGATCCTTCTTGTCTGGACTAGGTTACTCTGCTTTGTCTTCTGGCTCACATTGTGCCCTCCAGCAAGGTGGCTGCATAAAGCATGCTATATTCATAACATAAAGACAGTCTTATATACCCATATTTTATGTAAATTTTACTTAGTGGAAATTTCACACACTTTATCTTTGACTTCCTTCTGTTCTTTCCTTCCTTCCTTCCTTCCTTCCTTCCTTCCTTTCTTCCTTCCTTCCTTCCTTCCTTCATCTCTCCATTTCTCTTTCAGAATTCCTTTAATGTTTTAAAACATAACTATCCTTTTCTTTCATTCTCATATCAGTGTATTTATGATACATAATATCAATTACTCTGGGTTTAAATGTGTTGGTTGTTTTTTAAAAATAACTTTAAGCATCCTTTTGTTTTTTTTCATCTATATATGCAGCCATCCATGTTTAAATATCCATTTCTTGCTTCTCAAATTTTTCTAGACATCATGTAATGTCTCCTGTTAAAACTCTTCCTGAGAACTAACTAGATACCTACCTGCTGTGCATGCCTTGGCACAAGGTGGAGGATGGGGTGGCTATGATTGCAATGGAAACATATACACAGCTGAAAGGCCCAAGAACACACAGTTAATGGAAGGATGCTGAAGTTATATCCCAATATCCTTATAAGAGACATGAAGATGTTTGTATGTTTACAAAGTAATGTCTGTTTGCAGGTATCCTGTGTGAAATGTGGCTGGTGGAGTCTAGGGGTGAAGTGAGACAGCCTGAAGGGACTCTGCACCTCTCCTATTCAGCCTCTGGTTTCACCTTTGTTGACTATGACCTGCACTGGGTCCCCTATACCACAGGGGAAGGGGGAAGGGCTGGTGTATGTCTGATATATTAATCCTTATGGTGAGAGCACCAGCTATGCACAATATGTGAATGGCCAATTCACCACCTCCAGGGACAATGCCAAGAACAAGCTGTCTCTGCAAATGAACAGACTGAAATCTGAGGATATGCCCATTTATTACTGTGCAAAGTACACAATGAGGGGAAGGCAATGCTAACCCATAAATAAACTTCACCTGTGGGGTGGCTGAAAGGCAACACTCAGGACCCACTGAGAACAAGGATCAGCTGCAGAAACACATGCAGGGAGGTGGCTAGGGGCTGTATTCTTTCAGGGCCTGGGGCTTGCTCTTCAGCTAACTGATTCCCCAGGAAGAATGTCTAAATTGATGTTCCACCTATCACTGACTTCATGAATTAGAAAAGTTTTCAAGGGAAGCGGGTGTGGCTCAGTGGATAGAGCCCCCGTTTACCATATGGGAGGCCCGGGTTCGCTTCCCGAGGCCTCCTTGTGAGGGCAGGCTGGCTCGCGGGGCACTGTGGGCTGATGCGGCAAGACCTCACAGCAAGGGGGAGATAAGCAGACACAGAGAAGACACGCAGCGAATGGACACAGCAACACAAGCAGCAAGGGGGGGATAAATAAATAAAATAAATAAATCTTAAAAAAAAAAAAAGTTTTCAAATAAGAGGAAGAATAATCACATGAAAAATCAGCCTAAGCTCCCTTATGAAGGCAGAAATGAATCTGCCCAAGATTCCCAGGTTCAGAATTCTAAGTAGCTCAAAGCAAGTTGGTGAAACTTTCAAATTGGGAATGAAGAGAGAAAACCCAATATGATTTCCCATCAGGACACTCCTTTGGATTCACTTGAGAACCAAGAGAGAGGCTATTCCATGTTCTAAATTTTAATGGATTTCAAATTGCCCTCCTACTCACAAAAAGTGTGTACAACCTAAGCATATTGAGCAGATTCATAAAGACAGAGTCTGGAAGATAGGTTACCAGGAGACAGAAAGAGAGTAGAGGGTGGTGAGCTGGTGCTCCATCTGGGCAGAAATTATGATCACATGGAAGGGCTGGGCTGCAGGGGGAATTTGTACCACCAGGGGATGCACAGGGCCCAGTTTAGGAGCAAGACAGAGGGAGGCTTAGGTTTCTTCTTAGATTCTTGCACTTAATATTTCAGTCCAGCAAGTCTTCCTTCTGAACTTTGCTTTTGTTCTTCCTCAACAACCCCCAGATTTCTCTCATCTTGTAATGGTTACTCTAGAATGGGGAATCAATTCAGTTTTTGGGTCTTCATATCTCAAACTGCTGCTAGCAAGTAGATTAGGAAATAGGTTAACTTAATCCAAACTCTAGGGCTGTGCAATGGTACTTGTCCATCATAAATTAGGAAACCCTTCCTCTCCTGAGATTATTCAGTAACTAATATTAATATGGTGGTGTCTTTTGTTTGTGTCTCTTTATTTGTCCTTCATGAAGTTGAAACACAATTGTTGGTATCTTTATCATTTAAAATGTTTATTTTTTTCAAGGATAATTAATATATTTTAATAAAATTACTTTTGAAAACTATTTGTACATGAATTAAAAGTGTCTTTCAACACTGAGCTCCAATAAAATATTGCAGACTAAACTGCCCTTGCCAAGATGTGAGCAAAGACTTAACATCAAAATTTTGCAAATCCCACTAACAGAGAAGGGTTATTTTACACTCTTTTGGGAAAATTTGAAAAAATTTTAATTTTCATTGTATAATTGTACATTGGTTTGATTGAAAGGCTCAAATTAAAGAAATATAAAGAGATCCCATATATACCAATATTATATGATGTACAGGTATAGTATGTCACTTTTAAAAGGATGAAATTTTAATGTTTAATTTTACATGTATGTCCCAAATATGTTTCTCACTCCTCTAATCCCAAGGTGTGAATGAGCTGCTCAGGGTTTTCCCACACCCCATCCCTTCCAGTGGGTTTGACTGCAGGAGAAGGAGGTGCACCTGACTCTGCTGAGCAAAGCAGAGCAGATCAAAGTCTTCTGGCACAGTCTTCATGACTCCCTTTACCTTCTTCCTCAAATTTTGATTCATAGAATTATTGTTATTCACTTGTAACCTCAGAATGAAGAGAGAGGAAGAAGACAGAATCCTGGACCCCATGTATCTGGTGAGTTGGGTGCCCAGGCACCTGGAGGAGAGCAATTACTGTAAGATCAAATGGTTTCTGGGGATGTGGGGAACTACCTTTGGGCCTTGCAGATACCCTCAAGATGCTTGTTGTTTTTGTTTTTTAAATCAGAGGTATAACAATATGTAGCTTTCAGTTGCACAGTGTGGGAAAAGAAAAACCTTTGGAAGTGAAACAAACTTCATTTTCAGCCAGTTACTTAGAGCTCTCTGATTAGGGACACTGTGTTTTTTCCATTGGCCAGCCCTTCCCCAAGCAGTAGGAAAAGATCAATGCCCAGGACACCTAGAACTCCAGAGCTCCTCCAGCTGTGCATTAAAGGGTCCTTGACCACCTTGTGTCCCTTTGGTAGCCATGGAGCTTATGCTGCAGGACTCAACATTAGCAGTCAAACAAAAGTTAGCATCTCCCAGGTCTAACCAGGCACCTCACCCCACTTTTGTACCCCTGTTCCAACAACGGACATTCTGAGAAGCTATCCTTGGGTGGAAATAAGTGGGTGCTGCTTGGCATTGATGTAGAGCATGGGTCAAAATAGGCACAGAGTCAAAAGGCAAATATTGAGTTGAGG
Source organism: Cabassous unicinctus (assembly GCA_029593785.1). Classification (NCBI taxonomy): domain Eukaryota; kingdom Metazoa; phylum Chordata; class Mammalia; order Cingulata; family Chlamyphoridae; genus Cabassous; species Cabassous unicinctus. The sequence continues at coordinate 63,093 of JAQZBX010001529.1, forward strand.
TGAAATAGGCAGGGGCACAGATGTGTGTAGGAGCTGGAATGTTAGATGAAAGGCTGCCTGGGTCAGGGGGACAGTGGCCTTTTTACAAGAATGAATCTGTTAGCTTTCTTCAGATTCTGTTCTCTGGCAATTAAAAGAAATGATATTTTTTAATAGTTCTGAACTGCTCATTTAATGTACACCTTGTTGTAACAGAATAATACATTTTATTTTTGGTGATTATTTGCTGGCACTGCAATGCCATTATTATTTCATAAGCATCCCCCTTTTAAGTCATATTTGTGATGTCTATTGATGCTCTAAAAGCATCAATTTTGTATCAAGGGATGCCTCCCAGTTGTTTTTGGTGAACGACATGGCTCCAGTGACACACAGGGAGCCAGAAGGAGACATGGAGGAAAAGGGTGCAGACTGAAGGGTTCTGCTGCCCCCAGCCAGGGAAGAAGAAAGAAGGAACCAGGAGCCAGCCCCGCCTGCACCAGGCTGCCACCCTCCCACCAGGCCCTGCCCTGCTCCCTCAATTGGAATTTGATACTTAAGATAAACTAACAGAAATGAGGAAACCAAGGGAGAATTTTCCTGACAATAGGTGAACAGGTGTAAATCACATGATAACAGAGAGCCCTGAAGGTCAACCACCACACCCTGGCACCAGAGTAGTGGTTGTGTGGGTATGGAAGGATTGTGGAGACAAGATCCAAAAGATAAAATGGGCTAAAACAAAAGAGTCAGAGGCCACAGTGTGACATGGTTTTCAGAATGAGTGAGAGTGAAGAACAGTTTAGGGCTTTCAGCACATGTCTGAAAAATGTCTAAATGATATGAATTGCTCTGTTTTCTTAGTTGAAACATCTGAATTGATGCTAGAACAGAACACAAACACTTTTTTTGCAACATCCATCACAGTGATACAAGTCAGAGAGAGTGGTGGTTTCAAAGATAGAAAAGATGAGCAAAAAAATGATATGATGTAAATATAGGATACATTTTGATGGAAAATGTGACATGACTGGGAGCTCAATTTTGGTTTTGATCAACTTGGATAGATGAAGTTGCAATAGTTGAGAGAGGGATATCTTAAGGAGAGGAAAAAGTTATTTAAGGAATATCATCAAAGAAAATTTAGTCAAATTAAAATTTTACATATTAAATATAAACCATAATACAATTAAACCTAGAGATGCAAATTTTACATGTCAACTTTGCTAGATTATGGTGTCCAGTTTTTTTGCCAAACAATGGCCAATGTGCTGCTATGAAGGGATTTTGTAAAAATCAATAGTATAAACAAACACTTGACTATAAGAAAAGTGGATTATCCACACCTGACATCAAAGACTTGAATGGGTGATGATTCGCACCAAATTTCCATTCATCTCACATATTTGGACTGTGCAGAAAATAGATGTCACTTTCTGGATGACAGTGGATGATTGCAAACATATCCAGGTGATTGATGATACCAATTTCAGCTGCCTTTCCATATGCATTATCTTTGCTTAAGCAAATGAAGATATCCTTTGGTCCCAGGTATGCAGCTATTGTTTTCATTTATCTTCAATACATACTAGTGAAGGCCCAGAAAGAGTTTGCTTTCAGCTGGCAATTTCAGCAGTACACCTTCACCTTCCATCTCAGGGGTATTGCAACTCACCATCTCTCTCTCTCTTTTTTTAATATTTATTTATTTTTATTTATTTATCCCCCCCCCTTTGCTGCTTGTGCTTGCTGTGTCCATTTGTTGTCTGTTTTTTCCATGTCTGCTTGTCTCCCCCTTGCTGTGAGGTCTTGCTGCATCAGCCTACCATGCTGCACGGGCCGGCCTGCCCTCACAAGGAGGGCCCGGGAAGCGAACCCGGGGCCTCCCATATGGTAAATGGGAGCTCTATCGATTGAGCCACACCCACTTCCCATGACCATCTCTCTTGAATAATTTAGTTCACAGAGGCATTGATCACCATTCCCTTCCAGAAGACAGCCCAGTGGCCCAATACATCTTTCACATTATGCTGATTGGACCTTGGGAGCAAACAATAGCAACTATTCTAGACCAATTGGTGAGGCCTTTCTGAATCAGAGTGTGGGAAACAAATATGACAAAATTCAGGGGCCTGCCACCTATGTGAAATTTCTTGACATACAGTGATATGGGGTTTGTAAAGATATATCCATTCTCAGATGAAGGACAAACAGATGTATTTGGGAGTTCCTACAACCAAAAGGAGGCAGAAAGCAAAGTAGACCACTTTGGTTTTGGGAGACAACATATTCTTCATTTGAATTTGTTCCCCTGGCCCTTTTCCTGTGTAACCCAAATTCCTGCTATTCGTAAGTGGAAACATAAACAAGAGAAGGCTCTGCCAAAGCACATTCTGACATGAAACGTGCTCTGCCACCTAGGCCATAGGATCCCACAGATTCAATAGGGTATAAGTCTCTGTTACAGATAGTGATGCTGTTTGGAGACTGTGGCAGAGTTCTATAAGTGAATTACAGCTCATTCCCTTAGGATTATGAAGAAAATATCTGCCTTCCTTTTGAGATATAGATTTTTAATTGTTACTGTGTGTTAATAGAGAACAAATGCCCAGCATGGGCAACCATGATTCCACATGAAATGAGTTGTTGCTTATCATGAACTAGATATTACTGCAGAAGAGAAGACTGAGCTTGGATTTCATATATCTTTGTGTAAATGCAGGCACTACATGAATGTAGAGAGATGCAGACCTATAGCCTCCTTCTGGCACATATTAAAATGTCAGTGTGAAGGGAAATCTTCCTTATGGACAGAACCTCAAGTAGTTCATTTGGTTGTTCATATTGCTTGGAAGGAGTAATGACCAGATGTGAATTTTTATATGCATTCATGGGATGTGGGATGTAGGCAATGATTTGGCTGGATGGGTAGGTACTTGGAATGAACTCTGTTGGAATATTGGTAATGAGGAGTTCTATGAGAAAATTATTAAGAAAGATATTTTCTGAATGGGCAACATGTAGATATTAATGTCCCAAGTGATCTCATCAGAGAAGTAGTTTAAAAATCAAATGGATAGGATGATGATTCTGTTGCCAATGTTCAGCCTTTCCCCCAAAGCACTCTTTTCATTCCCCAATGGACTCAAGAACAATGTGTCCATGGTGCCAGTGATTGAGGTTATGTATGAGCTCAGCACCATGAACTTCCACTCACTGTCACCAAGGCTGACCTGGCTACAGCCACTTTACTTGTACCCAATCTGCCACCCTCAGAGACCAATATTCAATCATGATATGGCATCATTCCCTGAGGTGCTAAGCCTATTGGCAAGTTTATTAAAATGGTCCACTTCTATCATGGAAAGGGAAGGGTTTCATTCTTACTTACTCTGAATAAGGAGTTGCTATCCCTGCACACAATGCTTTTGCCAAAACTATCAACTACGTACTTAGAGAACATTTTATCAACCATTGTGTAATTTAATACAGTGTTTCTTCTGATTAAGAAATACACTTCAGAGAAAACCAGAATGTTAATGGTGAAAATATCTTTCATGGTTAGGACAGTGTTCTCTTCTAGGATATCCATACTCTAAATTTGCATCTAATATACAGTGTTGTTTCTCCCTGAGCCAGGACACATGGTTCCATGAATCAAGAGGTGAAAATGTAAGTTACCTGGCTCACATTTACCACTTGTAATCCATGAGCAAAATGCTTACCTCCTGTCCCTGTGACCAGAGGTTCTGCTGGTTTAGAGTTCTTAGTTCCAAATAGAGGAGTTCTACAACCAGTAAACATTGAACTGAAAATTAAATCTGTTACCCAGGCACATTTTGGGTCCTCATGCTTCTGAATCAACAGCAAGGAGGGTATTACTGCATTGCCTTGGGTGATTGATCCTAATTACCAATGAGACATTGCACTGCTGCTATATCATATAAATAAGAAAGAGAATGTCTTGAATATGTGAGCTTGGATAGAGCCTTTTCTTAGTACTTACCATGCCCTGTGACTAAAATCAATAGAAAATTACAACCCCATTGAAGCCTACTAATGGCACTTTCCATCAAGGAATGGTGTTTAGGTCACCTGCATTAAAGAACCACAGTAATATGAGTAACTTGTTTATGGCAAAGAGAATGTGAAATTAGTATTGAGAGAAGATATTTATAAATGTCGTGAACAATCATATGAGAAGTCAAAGAAATGAACAATAAAATTGTTATGAGTATTTCTTCTTTATTATGTTATGAATATGTTTTCTGTGTTATATCATTGTCTTCTTTCCTCTCTTATCCTCATCATATTTCATAAGTTGTATTAAGTTTATATCAAGTTAAAGATTATCAAGGAAAAGAGTGCATATCTTGAATCCTCTTCTCCTGAAAGGTTTAGTAGTTTGGTTGTTGTACGCAGAAGAGTTATACCATGCTAAGAATAAGCTTGGCTTTGTAATTACCTTACTTGAAGGTTAAATATATATATTTTTTAAAGATTTATTTTTATTTTATTTATCCCCCCTTGCTGCTTGTGCTCACCGTGTCCACCTGTTTTGCATTTTTCTGTGTCCACCCATCTCTCTCTGTTGTGTCATCTTACTGCATCAACTCCCCATGCCACACAGGCTGGTTTGCCTTTACCAGGAGACCCCAGGAATCGAACCTGGGGCCTCACATATGGTAAATGGGAGCCCAACCAATTGAGCCACAGCTACTTCCCAGTTAAATATATTTTAAGTAGATGCATATTGGTTCATAGTAAAGAAGGGATAGGCTGTGATTGTTAATTTTAGTTGTCAACTTGTCAAGGTTATGGTGACCTGTTATTTAAAAACTGTCCTAGATGTTGTTGTAGTGATAAATTGTAGATGTGATCAGTGTATACACAGTATTTAAAGGAAGAACATTTCCTTTGATGATATGGGTCAGTTTCACTCAATCCTTTCAAAGCTTAAAGGAAAAAAAAAAAATAAACAGCAACAACAACAAAATAAAATGTCATTCCAAAGGTAGAAGAAATTCTGCCCCAAGTATAAACTTCTGTTCTATGAATTTCCAGCCTACTGACTTCCCTTAGAAATTCAGAATCAAGGCTTCAACATCACTCTTACCATAATTTCTCTGCCCTACAGAATTCAGGCTGCCCTATGTAATTTAGACCTGTCATCACAACCATTTATTAAATTTCCTTAAAATAAATATATTTTATGTGTATTTCTGTATATTCTGTACATTCATTTTTTGGAGTCACCTAATAAACACATCCACAAATTGATATAACTATAATCAATATATGATATTTTCTTGTCCTGAAAGTAAGATCTATGGTTAAGTCTCCAGAGAATCTCTTACAAGCAAAACCTTCTCAAATACCCATGTTTACCTTTAACTCAACCCTAAGTAATTCTGACTCTCACCACAAGCATGATGAATAAATAAGTATGACATTATGGCTGCTTACATAAATTCAATGCTACTCTGTTTTTTTTTAAATATCAGGTGACACCTTTTCACTGTGAGCACTGGGAGATTTCATATATGTTACCTCAAAAAATATATTCAGTGTAGTGACCATCAGTGATTTCCAATTTTTCTATGTTAGCAGCAGGCAGGATGGTCAGTCAGGTAGAGAATAAATCTCTCCCCCATGCACACATAGTATTCAGGAACAACAGTAATTCCTGGCACTAGGTGCTGCTGGGCAGGAAAGGCTGATTGTAGTTAAAAGAGATGACTTATATTTCCAAAAATCTAATCTCCACCTCTATTGGGACATGCAAATGCCACTTCACTCTGCTGCTGATCACATAGACACATCTTGAATTTCAATATGCCCTGTGAGGGACAGAAATACGTGGCTCCAATAAGAACTTTTCTTTCCATGAAGAAAGAAGTTTGTGCATGTGGAATTGCTCATTGCAATCTGTTCAAATAGAACCCATCTCCTTACAGGATAATAATCATACTGTGGAATTTCCTATTGGCCAAAGGTGCCAATGTCTTGGCCAGAAAGCCAATTTCCCATTGTGGCAGTTTAGAGTATTTTTGAATCCAATAAAAGGAAATATTATATTAGTAAACTAATCTATTCCTCTGGATGTGATACCTTTGATTGCATTGAATTCAGTTGAGGGTCCATTGATTAGATTACTAGATGAGATTGCTTTAGGGCTTTTGATTGGACTATGTCAGTGAGGCATCACTCAGGTTGAGTCTCTGCCCCTTGCTTGGTCTGATTTAAACAGACACTCACACAGACAGAAGGAAAAAGGGAACTGCCATGTTTGATTCTGCCATGAGAGAAACAATCCAGTTTTGTCCACAGCTGAGCTGCAAGAACAGAAGCCCTAAGAGACAAGCCCTATGCCAGGAGACAGAGGACTACAGTATTACTTAAGTACAAAGTGCCAAGAGGGCTGTGCCCACAAAACAGCTTAAGAGGAAATGGTGAGCCTGGAAGGGAATGCAGAAGTCAGCATGTGGCTGATGACTTTGGTGAGAAAACTCCTTTTGTGGTGCCTTGAGTTGGACTTTTCATGGCCTTGGAACTGTAAGCTTTTACCATAAATAAATACACTTTACAAAAGCCAGCCCATTTCTGGTCCTTTGCATCTATACAGTTTTGACAAAGTAAAACACCCATACAAAAATAATTGCCATTGTTAAAAAAATTTATGGACAGTGTAGAAGGACTATGCTTTTCTGAGCAATTTATTATAGGAAACATATAATTTAGCTTTCCGAAGAACTCTGTAAATGGCCCATTATTGTGTTTCTTCATTGTCACACTTCATATTTTTATCCTTTTTCACTTATTTCATCAAGAACATATGCCAAGAACTGAGAAATAAATTAGTAAAGTGTGCTTATTTTCAAGGTAATTTCATAAACTTCTTTAAAGGAAAGACAGGCAAAATCAGCAATTTGATTTAGTGTTGGCTAACAAGACTAAAAGTGCTCACAAACATATATACAATGGATTCAATACCATTACATATTGTGTAAAATATAGTGGATATCAAAACCTTTAAGTCCAAACATTACAGTGCCTTAATTATTGATATTAAATGTAGATATATGTTTCTTAGAATGATCATGTGTTTAAGTCAATAAACTTTTTTCCCTATCAGAGTATTCACTGAATTTAAGCTTCATTTAACATCAGCCATTGCCAAAGTCTTCTCACTATAATTGCTTTGCTTCCATCTATTTTAAAGCAAAAACAACTTTCGGTATTTTGTTTTGATATGCAACCACAAGATTCAATGAGGCATATAGTTTATTATAGTCCTAGATTTCATCTAATGAATTTGCAAACCCAAGCAATTCCTTGCCCTAAAAGTAGACCATTCATATTATTCCAATGTAGGATATGTAATAGAAGGGGATTTATAAGTTAGAGAAAATCCTCTTGACTTTATCTTGCTCACAGACCAGGGAGTCAGAATTTCCTAATGCATGAGCCTTGAGTTATTATTCAATAGGCTAAATGTTTTTCAAGTGCATATAGAATGGTCTACTAAATGTGAATAGGTCATTTGCTTTTGCCTGTTATGTTTTATATGCACAATATTTTAGATTTACAAGTTTGATGTCTTATGGCTTAGGTTGGCAAGTTGAAGTTATGGTACCTTTAGCCAAATGATATTCTTTAATGTGTAATTCCTTCACATCTAGATTATGTACTATATGAACGTCCTGAAAATTTCATTATTCCTTGAGTCTCATGTGTCTGTTGCACCAAGGATGCATGCTAGATGAAGTTTGTCCATTTGCATAATTTCCACATTGTCTCAAAGGATGCTGTTTTTTTCTTGGTATCAGCTACTGCTTCTATCTATTGAATGATGTTGTGTATTTTAATCTTATTGAAAGACTAAAAGTAGATAAGCATTTAAAAATAAAATCAGTGGAGCAGGACTGGCTCAGTGGTTGAGTGCTTGCTTCACATGCATGATGTCCTGGATTCAATCCCTGATACCTCCTAAAAAAAATTTTTATCCAGGCTGTTCAACTTGAGAGTGGGGGATCTATGCCATTCCTAGCCATGTGGGTAAGAATTAATGGTTTTAATTTTGGCTTCTTCATGTCTCTGTCCCTCACCCTCCTGAAGGATGTATAGCACTCTTCTGGTCTGCAGATCTCCAAAGCAGCTCTAATGGACAGCTTGTTGTCCTTCCTCCATTTTTTTGTGAGAGAGTTGAGCCATGCCTACTTGATTTGACAACTTTTTGTGGGACAGGCTCTGCTACCATTAATTTTTGACAAGAGAACAAAGATAATTGAATAAGAATTAGTAGTTTCTTCAAGAAATGATGCTGAGACAACTGCAAATCTATATGTAAAAGAATAAAGTTGCATCCTTACCTCTCACCATATTTTGATTGAACTTGGATTTTAATTAACTTGGCTTTTTCAAAGCAATCCTAAATATGACACAAAAAGCAAAAGCAAATTAAAAAATACTAACAGATAAACTGGATATTATGAAAATCAAAAATTTCTGAGTATCAAAAATTATTATCAAGAAAGTAAAATTGAAATATATGGAAATCTTATGTATGATTGTATTAGTTGATTGCTGCTAGTATGCAGAATATGTGTGTATTGGTATTATAAGACACATACACACTCACACACATATTCATACAACTCAACAATGTAAAGAAATAACCCAATTAAAAATAGGCAAAACCCTTCAATAGTCCTTTCTGTAAAGATGCTATTCAAATTGCAAACAAACAAATGAAAAGATAGTCAACATATTTAACCATTAAGTAAATGAAAACCAAGCAACAATGAGGTACCACTTCTCACCCACTAGGATGGTATAATCTTTTTTTTTCCTTTCATAAAAATAAGGATTCATGAAAGTGTGAAAAATTGGAATACTCTTAAATAACTGGTGGTGAGGTGAAATGGTTCAGCCACAGTTCATAATATTTTAGCATTTCCTGAAATGTTAATGTTAGAATTTGCCTACAACTCCTGGAAAATAACATGTTCTGGCAAGGATGTTCAGAAATAATCAGTACTGGATGCTAATCTACAAGTCCCCTGCAACTTCCCTCCTGTGTTTTACATATCAGTTTTCAAACAAAACCTCCTTTTTTCCAAAGCTCTGTAACCTCTTTGCTCTGCTACAATTAATGGATCTCAGTCTTGTTTTGACCCCTTAACAATAAAAGCAGCAAATCCACCTCATCTACAAATTTTTGTCTGTGATACTTAAATAAATATAAGTTAGAATGTAAGCCATCTATTACTAAAATCCAGGAGTTTTTTCTGCTTCTATCTTATTTCTAAACACCAAAGCCCAAGAGTTTGACAGGGAAATCATTAGTAACTGGCAACATAGCCGTGGGCTCACAGGTGTGCTTGGTTCAAGCACAGTCCTGATCAGCATCCTCCTGTCTTTGGCCCTCTCCTTGACAGTAAATCCCCTAATATGGACATATCCTTGGGCCTTAGATCTGGTTCTTCAGTCATATTGATGGGCATCAGACAACAGGCAGCATTGTGGGGAGACCATTGCTTAGGTGGCATACACCTTCCTGCAGGCATGAGTTTCCTATTACTGCTGTGAATGGTTATGATAAACTTGGGAATCTAAAGAACACATATTTTAGTCTCTTATAATTCTGGTACTAACTGTGAAATAAAATTCACAGGACAAAAATCAAGGTATTGATTCCTTTTATCTAAAGATTCTAGGAAAGGATTTGTTTCTTTCCTTTTTCAGCTTCTGGAGGAACATTTCTTGAATTCCCTCACTCATAGCCCTTTGATCATCTTGAAAACAAGTTGCATAACATCCTACTTCAGCAGTTAAATTGTTTTTGTTATTCTCCTGAAATCTAATATCCATTTCCTCCTCATACAACAAGTGCATAATACTAATACAGGGTGTTATTAACTTTGTGGGTTGGGGAAATACACAAAGTATAAGATATTGGATATAGTTGTTAGTGTTTTTATGATGCTCTTTCATGGTTTTAGGCAGTTGTTTTGCAATGGTGTGGGGTGATGGTGGTGGGGTGATATGCATATTTGTTTTGTAAGTTTATTATTTATATACTATACATTTATTGTTTATGGATGTTCATGTATGAATGATAAACTTCAATTAAAAAGTTATTATACAACACATATTCTCATCTATTATAAGTCTGGTATTAAGTCTGAAATAAGATTCACCTGGCCAAAATCAAGGTTTTGATAGGGATGTATTCCCTCTATCTAGAGATTCTGGGAGAAGATGTGTTTCTTTCTTTTTCAGCTTCTGGAGCAGCATTTCTTCAATTCCCTCATTCATGGACACTTCACCCATCTTGAAAACCAGCTGTGTAACATCCTAATTCAGTGATTATGTTGGTTTGCTATTATCTTGCAACCTAATATCCCTCTCTTCCTCATATAAGGACACTTGTCATTACATATAGGATTCACTGCAAAATCCAATACAATCGGATCTCAAAATTGTTAGCTTAATCACATCTGCAAAGTTCCTCATGCCATATAAGGCAACAATCATAAGTCTCTTATGTAAGAATGGAGATTTCTTTTAGGCTACTTATTCAGTTAGTGCATTGCCTTTGAAGACCAGTTATTCAGTTGCCCCCAGGAACTCAGTGTCTCATCCTCTTTTCTCTTGTACAGTAAGTATGTGCATTTGAATACGTGTGTGAGTGGGTGTGTTTGTGTGTGCTTGATGTTTAAATCATTTTTCATAATCACATACAAGATCCATCTGTGCCTCTGAAGATGTCTGTCTGTTGCATATTAATTTTTGTAATTTGGAAGTATATAACTAATAACTATAGAAATGACACCTTCTGAAGTAGAAGGCCTCTGTTAGTCTGGTGCATGCAGATTGCAGGTAGATGTCTTTATGAGTCCATAGGGAACACTCTCCCATGGCTTAGAAATAAGGTCCCTCCCACATGCAAATGACAACCCATGCTTACAGTGTTAAAACAGTGCAGAATGGGAAAACTTGTACTTCTTTTCTGTGTGAACTGGATGTGTGCTCAAGGAAAAGACCATCTTATGGACTTGGAAACCTTGGGGTTCTTACTTTTCTTGATGACAGCAATGCTCTGTAAATGTCTTAGGGATTTATGGTAAAGGAGCTGATTGGTGAGGGTTCAAATACCTTACTGTGTTTCATATTGTCCACAGATCTGTTATCTTAGAGCAGCAGGTGCCCACACCAGACCAGGTGAAACCCTCAAAGACCCTTTTGCTCACCTGAAATATCAGTAGATTCTTCAGCATAACTCCTTTCCCTGCTGAGACTGAATCCATAAATCCCCAGAGTAACATCACAGTGGATGAGGTGTTTGGTGTCAGTTGTACTGCATACACCAACCATTTCTACTGGAGCAGAGTATCCATTACAGAAACATGCCAAGAACCAGTTCCTGTTTCAGCTGAGCTCCATGACTGCCTTGGACAAAGCCATGTATAACTGTGCAAGAATCACTGTGAAAGTGGGATCTCAGGCACAAATGTCCCCTTGTGGTTGGCCCAAATGGGGGCTGACCTGCAGGGAAAGCACAAGATCCATGAATGACTGAGGCCTTCTTGATAAACAGTTGCAGAGGGAGCTTGAGTAGGAGTTTCTTGAATTAGCCTAGTATTTCCTCTTCCTAGAAGAAAGAGAAAATATCTTTCCATCAGACTGTCCCTTTCTAATATGTACAAATATATTTGCAGATCCTAATTTAAGTATGTGTGATGATGTGTGTGTTATTTTGTGCTTATGTGTACATGATGTATGTTATTGTATGTACATTCACATGTTTTGATGTGTGTCCATTAGTGTTTGGGTAGATATGTCTGTTATTCTGCAGATGATGGGGTGCATGTGTGTTTATTAATGTGTGAGTAAATGTGTGTTAATTTGGGTATATTAGTGTGTGTGAATCTTACCATATGTGCTAGGTTGTGGTTGTTACTGTGTGTGTCTGAATGTGTGTTAACTTGTGATTGTGTTAGTGTTTATGGTAGTGAGCATATGTTATTTAATGGGAATTAGTGTTGCTGTTTGTATGTGTGTTGGCTAAACTTAACTATATGTCAACCTGAGTGGATGACACACAATTCAATACACAGGCACATCATCAGTCTTTGCTAACTCAATGTACTCTGTCCCAATTGTGATATAAGTGAGGGTCAGGCAGGTGCATCTTCTCCCAACTGTATTGATCAAGCTCAAGACTGATGAGACTCATCCCATATTCTCAGGGGTCTGCACTGATTCTGAGAAGAGTTTCCAGATCAAACCTCAAGGGGAAGGACTCAGAACACACTTAACCTCAAGAATAGCCCTGGGACCCTACATGAAATAGTCTTAACAAAAGTATTGAGGAATTTGACATTAATTGGATATGCAACATTGAACTTCATCTTCTAGAATTTTTTCTCAGTTGTCAATTCTCAAACTGCACTGTGGGTAAAATTTATTTATAGATCTTGGTTTCTGAAGACCAGGCCACAAAAAAAATTTCAACCACTCCTGACCTGGATATTAGTATGAATCATGGATGATCATGATGGTTAGAGAGGGTACAAATATTTACAAAATAAATGTCTCTCTCTATATATTTATTAAATATCTCAATATGGGGCTCTTTCATAAGCAAAGAACAGCAACACAATTTTTCCTATGTAATGACTTTACCTGCAGGTATAAATTGAAAGACGATTTCATGATGTTCTCTTTTGTACAACTGACACCTACATAATTTTACATGAGTACACATATTTAAATAAGTGGTCCATATTAAAAATCAGTTCAAACTTTATATGATATTGCACATTTACTCTTCTAAAGATAGTGCCAAGCATTGTTATTGATCCCACAGAGCCAAAAACAATTATTTGGAGAATATGAACAACTGTATGTTAAGAAATTAGACAACATAGATGAAAAGGGCAAATTCCTAGAAACACATGAAACACCTACCCTGAATCTAGAAGAAACAGAAGATCTCAATAAAAAATTACATATGTATAGATTGATTCAGTCACCACAAATTTCCCAAAAAAGTAAATCCAAAGACCAGATGGTTTCACAGATGTATTCTAACCATCATTGCAAAAAGATTTAATACCAATCCTGCTCAAAATCTTCAAAAAAATTGAACTGGATGGAACATTACCTTACTCATTATATGAAGACAACATCATTCTAGTACCAAAGTCAAATAAAGATACACAAGAAAATAAAAGTGAAAATAATCTTATCTTATTAATATGGAAAGTTCCTCAAAAATACTTGCCAATTGAATTCAACAGAACATTAAAATAATCTTACAGCATGATCAAGTGGGTATGCAAGTGTGGTTCAACATAAGAAAATCAATTAATGGAATACACTGCATTAACAAAATGAAGGGGAAAAACACATGATCTTCTCATTTGACACTGAAAAGTCATTTGACAAAATCCAACATCCTTTCTTGATAAGAATACTTAGAATGCTAAGAATTGTAAGAAACTTCCTCAACATGATAAAGGATATATTTTTTAAAAAAACAAAACTAACATCATACTAAATAGTGAAAGACTGAAATTTTCCAAACTATGGAAAAAGATAAGAATGCCACTGTAACCTCTGTTTTTCAGCAATGTACTGGAAGCCCTAACCAGACTAGTTAGGCAAGTGAAAGGTATAAAATGCATCCACATAGGAAAGGAAGAAATAAAACTTTCACTAGTTACAGATGACATGATCCTATATAGCAAAAGTCCCAAAAATCTACAACAAATCAAATAGTATTATTGACCAAATTTAACAAAGCAGTAGAATAGAAGATCATTATGCAGGCTTCAGTACTGTTTCTATTCCCTAACAATGCACAACCCAAGGAGGAAGTAAATTTAAAAATCCATTTATGAGAGCAAGTAAAAAAATCAAATATCTAGGAATAAATTAAACCAAACATACAAAGTACATGTACACAGAAAACTACAAAAAATGACAAAAAAGAAACCAAAGATTATCTAAACAAAAACAAGGACATTCAGTGTTCATGATTTGGAGGACTAAATATTGTTAAGATATAAATGCTACCCACAAATTATTGGCAAATACAACACAGTCCCAATCAAAATTTCAACAGCCTATTTTGCAGACATGGGAAAAAGCAATTATCAAATTTATTTGGAATGGCAAGGGGCCCAAAAGAGATAGACTATCTTGAACAAGAGGGTTTAATTTGGATTACTCAGACATGCTGGCTTTAAGGCTTATTACAAAGCTATCATGGTCAAAACACCATGAAACTTGCCCAACCATAGATGTATTGAGTGATGGAATGGAATTGAGAGTTCAGAAATATACCTTCACATCTATGGCTAATTGATTTTTTACAAAGCTTCCAAGTCCACTCAATTGGGAAAGAATAGACTCTTCAAAAATGTTGCTGCCTGTAAGTGAGCTGCATTCTCTCATATTTCTCAGTAGAGTCAACAGATAAACTGAAAATATTATTTAGGTTGTGAAGATAACAGGGAGGGATTTTTTCCCCAGAAAGAATTTAAATAAAGTAGTAAAAATTAAGGGTATGTGTTGGATCATTTTAATTTTAAACATATACTTGATATAAAAAAACAAAATTGGATTTTAGCATGTTTTAATATAAATATCAAAATTAAAGTTATCTGATAGACTTGCAGAAACATTCCCTAATTAGCCAACAGATAATTGGTGTCCATAATATATTACCCATTTGAAAAAATGATTCTAAGATTATAGGCAGAGAAATTAGATGAAGATCTACAAAATTCAATTCAAGGTTACTTCTAAACATGAATAGGCAAATAAGAACTACAATAATGTTTTTTTTTTTCCCATTACATTTGAAAAAATAAAAGATTTGGCTCAAGGTACAGGGAAGGAGACACTTAGGTAAAATACTGGTGAACCAATAAATTTGAAATGTTTCTGCAAGAAAATCAGTCATTAATCAGATAACCTTAAAATTCCAAATATTCATGCAGACTAATTCTTACATTGAATACCCTTTCTATAAATATTCTAGCTCATGTAAATAAATATGGGAAGTTTTTTTTAGGTGATGCAGGGAAAACTGGATGTTCATATGCAAATGAATGAAGATGTCCACAATATCAAACCATATTTTTAAAAAATAACTACATCAAAATGGATCAGAAACCTAAATATAAGATCCAGGAATATATAACTCTTATAAGAAAATTCAGGATCTTCTTTTAGAAAATGGTTTCTTAGACTTTACATACAAAGAACAAGTAACAAAACAAATAGAAAACAGATAAATGGGACCTCATCAAAATTGAAAATATTTGTGAATCAAAGGATTTTATCATTATAGTGAAAAGACAACCCACTTCATGAGAAAAATATTTAGAAACCATATATATGATAAAGGTTTAATATCTAGAATATATAAAGAAATCCTACAACTCAGTAATAAAAATTCAAGCAACCAAATTTAAAAAATGGACAAAGACTTGAATAAATATTTCTCAAAGAGGATATACAGATGCCTAAGAAACAGATGAAGTTATGCTCCATGTCACTAGCTATTGGGAAAATGCAAATCAAAACCATGAAATAATATTTCATAACACACAGAATAGCTACTATTTAAAAAAAGAAAATTACAAGTCTTGGAGAGGATAAGCAGAAATAGGAACACTTATTCATTGCTGGTGGCAGTGTAAAATGTTTCAGCTGCTGTGAAATACACTTGGGTAGTTTCTCAATAAACTAAGTATAGAATAACAGTATGACCTGGCAATCCCTCTGGTAGGTATATACCCAAAATAATTGAATTAAAGGAGTGGACCAGATATTTGTTCATTGATGTTCATAGCACCATTATTCATAATTGCAAAAAGATGGAAACAACAAGTGTCAATAATCTGATGGCTGGATAGGAAAAATACAGTATATATATATCATATATATATATATATATATATATATGATATATATATACGATAGAATATTATTCAACTTTAAAAAGGAATGGGGTCCTGGTCCATTTCACAACATGGATGTACCTTGAAGAAATTATGCTGTGAAATAAGCCAGTCACAAAAGGAGAAATTTTGTATGAGCTCACTGATAGGAAATTATTAATGTAAGCAAACTCAAAGAGTTTAGAATATATGTCCCCAGGGACTGCGTTGCATGTAGAGAATGTAGAGTTAATCCTTAATTTGCCAGAATTTCTCTTTAGGTTTATTGTAACATTTTGGAAATAGATTGTGTTTGATGGTAGCAATTTATTTTGAGTATAATTAACAGCACTTAATCATATATGTGAATGTGGTTAAAGAGGAAAATTTGCATTTATTTTACTAAAATAAAAATTAAAAGATAAAACATAGGATTGCATAACACACTGAACCTACTGTAGACAATGGAGTATAGTTAATAGTGCAAGTATAAAATACTATTTTATGAATTAAACAAATATAAAACACTAAGACAAGATGTTAATAGGGTTAATATAGGAAAAAATCATTTAATGTAAAGTATATCACAATTTTAATATTCTTTCATCAGTTGTAACAAATGTACCATACTAATGCAAAGTGCCAACAATATGGGGACATAGGAGAACACTGAATTTTTATATGTTTTTTCTGTAAACCTATTTCTCATTTTAAATAAGTGTCACTTTCCTTTTCTCATTTTAATGAAGTACCTACAAAATTTTATCCTCTCACCTATAGTTGCAAAAAAATCTAATTCAGAAATGACGTTTGCCTAGCATTTGCTCTATTTTATCTACAAAATAATAATTATTGTAATAAAACTCTGGAAATCATGAAGGAATCTTTGAGAAACTATAACTGCATTTATAACTACAAAGGTGAAATTGGTAAATATATTGGCATTTTTCCATCAAGATTCAAAAATAACTTCTCAACAAATTGAACATAAAAACCTTTTTACACTAAAGATAGTAGTACAACCATCATTATGACTCTATATGCAATATTACAATAGAATAAATTCTCAAATTTCGTATCCCATTCACAATTGCTGAATCATCATTTTAATATAGAACTTTGCCATTCCTCCTAATATACTTGCGCATAAGCAAGAGAAAATTTTAAAAAGTCAGACCATTAATGAGGAGAAAGTCTTCTGGAGAAACATCTAAGATACAGTTCAAATGTTTATGATGTGTGTGAACATCATTTGACACATATGGCAGCCCATGTGTATTTCCCTCCATCATTTGTTATTTGACTTTTATTTACTAAAGAGAGAAGACAAACTATGCCTTAAACAATACTTAAATCCTATGTTTATTTTGCATTGTGTGAAAATGGTGTTTGAGGTACTGCTAAAGTCCACATTTTATATAATATTGCCATGACAAAACTATATGCTACAGGATTATCACTTAAATATTGTGGATGTATATTGTGGCTCAGTAACTAAATGTAGCATTCCCTTTGCAGTAGTTTTGAATCTGTTTTTATAATTTTTTGGTTACTTTTCATTATTTTGTTTCATTATTTTTTTTTCTTTTTTAACTTTATCTGTATATTTAATAATTGAAAATATAAACAATTCAAAACTAAAAAGTAAACACAGATGAATAAATATATACATTTCTCCATTAAATGTAATGGATAAATACATTTTTTTTTTTTTGGATCAAACAATATGTCACACAATATATTTGGTTCATAGTAATGCATTCATACAGTATTTGTCCTTTTGTGTCTGGCTTGCTTCACTCAGCATAATGTCCTCCAGATTCATCCATGTTGCCATATGCTTTATGACTTCATTTCTTCTTACAGCTGCATAATATTCCATCATGTGAATAGGCCACAGTTTGTTTATCCATTCATCTGTTGATGGACACCTGGGTTGCTTCCAACTTTTGGCAATGGTGAATAATGTTGCTATGAACATCGGTGTGTAGATGTCTGTTCGTGTCACTGCTCTCAGTTCTTCTAGGTATATACCCAGTAGTGGTATTGCAGGGTCACGTGGCAAGTCTATATTCAACTTCTTTAGGAACTGCCAAACAGTCCTCCATAGTATTTGTACCATTTTGCATTCCCACCAACAGTGAAGAAGTGTTCCTATCTCTCCACATCCTCTCCAACACTTGTAGTTCTCTGTCTTTTTAATAGTGGCCATTCTGATAGGTGGAAAATGATATCTCATTGTAGTTTTGATTTGCATTTACTAATCATGAGGGATGTTGAGCATTTCTTCATGTGTTTTTTTGCCATTTGTATTTCTTCTTTGGAGAAATGTCTATTCAAGTCTTTTGCCCATTTTTTAATTGGATCCTTTTTCTTTTTATTGTTGAGTTGTAACATCTCTTTATATATCCTGGATATTAAACCCTTATCAGATATGTGATTTCCAAATATTTTTTCCCATTGAGTTGGCTGCCATTTGACCCTTCTGACAAAGTCCTGTGAGGTGCAAAAGTGTTTAAATTTGAGGAGGTCCCATTTATCTATTTTTTCTTTTGTTGCACGTGCTTCGGGGGTAAGGTCCAAGATACCACCAGCCACTACAAGGTCTTGAAGACGTTGCCCTATATTTTCTTCTAGTAGTTTTATGGTCCTGGCTTTTATATTTAGATCTTTGATCCATTTTGAGTTGATTCTTGTATAGGGGGTGAGATAGGGGTCCTCTTTCATTCTTTTGCTTATAGATATCCAGTTCTCCCAACACCATTTG
>JAQZBX010001530.1:0-81799 GCA_029593785.1 Cabassous unicinctus
ATATGGCAGATGGACGCCCAACCATTTGAGCCACATCCGCCCCTATATAATACTTATAATAGTGCTGCAAGGGGAACATTTTACAGATGATGAAATTGAGTCATAGAGCAGTTAAATATAGGCCCAAATATATAGCACCCTGACTCAAACAAGTTGACAAGAGAATGCTTAGCCAGCTTCAGAGGGGCGCCCATTCCTCCATTCCTAAGAATATTAGGTCACATCAACAAATATTGATAAATTCATTACAGATCATTCCTTACATCTTTGTTAGAGAAAGTGCTGAAAGATGTCAACTTAACTCTGGTTTGAGAACCTGTTTGAGTTTATTGAATATATTTGAATAATAAACCTGTTTCTTACATAATAGGCAAATAATTCAACTTTTGGTTAATTTCCAGCCTGTCCTATCTCTCATTTTAATCTGAATAAATTAAATTTGACTTATGAGTTTGAATTATGGAGAGCAAAAGTGTCCTAGCGGTCACATTATTTTGTGTGTGAATGAGTGGCTCTCAGAGTCCCCACCAGGCTAGGTATTGGGGAGGGGCGGGTCATTCTCCCTTCCTTATTATTACAAGCAGGTATAATCTGTTCTATTAATCTGTCACTCTGTCTTGTTCTGTGTAACCCAGTCCATTAAGATCACCCAGTCCAACCAGGTCCTCTCCTCTGCCCTTGATCCCCACTAGGAGACTCAGTGCATTGTGATTCTTAAGGTCATGTGTCTGCTTGGCCTGGTCATGGTGTCCAGTGGTTTGGTCAAGCAAGCACAAGCCTGACTGTGACTCTGAGTGTATTTCATGGATTTAAATCATTAGTCAGTTGATTGCATCCATGGCTGATTACATCTACAATCAACAAAAGAGATTGCCTTCAGCAGTGAGAGGAGTCTCCTCATCTGCTCAGTTGAAGGCCTTAAAGGAAACTGAGAATTTCAGCAGGCAGAAAGAAGAATTTCTATCTCTACTTCAGCCAGCCAGCTTTTGCTAGGGAATTCATCGGAAACCTTCATCAGAGTTAAGTTGGGAAACTTGCGGTTTGCCCTTTGAAATTTGGACTTGCCCATCCCCAAGGTCATGTGAGCCAATTCCTATAATAAATCTCTTAATGTGTGTATATATTTTTATATTTAGGGTATTTATAGATTCTGTTGGAGCTTTTCTCTGGAAAATCTTGACTGACACAGGTACACATAAGCTTATTATATTTGATAAATTAGCCATCATCTTTTACATTTAAATAGTGCTTTACAGAGAAAAGGCTTGGAGACACATGGGTCCAGAAGTGTGCCTGTACAACCTCAGTAAGTTTGGCGGATGACTGGGGCGCGAGTGTGTGTGCTAACTGAGTTGGAGACAATTCATTTTGAATTTAGGTCAGAATTAGAAAAACAAAGCCAGGAATGAATATTCTGAGTTAAGATTTCTTTTTACAATGCCTTGCTACCTAAATAAAACAAGGCTCTGTGTTCACCAAATCTTTTCAGATAATTAGTGTCAATGATTTATCTCAGAGAAGTCACATTGTTCCTGTCTTCAGAGGTGTAAGTGGTTATTTCAGAACTAACCAGTGTGGTTTAGATTTTGATCTGCAGCTTTGGTTTTCTTGTGATTCATATTGATTGCTCCAATTTGTATGCCGCTTTGCTCTGTAGGTTCTTGATCCACTTGTTGTCTCCTCTTTGGCCATGTCTATAGGTTTATGTTTCTTATTTTCTATTTTCTTTCCATCTTGGATTTTCAGTGTTTGCACTCAAGATGGCTTTTTTTTTTTTTTTAAGGTAGTTCTTGTTTTTGTTTATTTGCCCTGCTGTCAGGCCTGTCTGGCCTTGTCCATGAGATAATGGATATGAAAATGCTTTGTAAGCTGTAAAGCACTATTCAAATGTAAGAGATGATGACTATTTTATTTTAAAAAATAACCTTGCTTATAGCTCTGAGTTTTCTTGTTGGAATCAAGAGTAAAGGAGAGTGTCTGATTAGACTGGGTCATCTTTATGGACTGAGATCCTAGTTCACAACAGCTCTAGCACCCAACATCATAGCCCCAGATTCTCTGTGAACTTGGATTCCAGCCTTGTGCGCAGCCTGGAGAAGGGAGGCATGAACCTACAAAGGAGACAGAGTGCAGCCCAGTGCCTGACTCATAGTTGTACCCACACCCTGACGGTGGAGGCCTGAAATACTCTGCCACCCTAATGCATGAAGGGAATGTTGTGATTTGTCAGCAACCCTGTTCTAGACAACGTGGCCACATTGGGGCAATGCCTTTGTTGCCTCTCTTGCTCCATAAGCAAATTCACATACCCTTTGAAGAATCAATCTCAAAGGTTTGAGAATAGAACTTTCATCCTGCTTAAGTATTTCTGCCTCCCTATCAGAAAGTCCAACCAAGGTTAGGCCTGAACTGAAACAGGATCCCATCTACAATTATCCTTTTTCAACTAGTATAAGCCTGCCTCAGTGTATGGCTGTAGATGCTTTTACCTTACTTATAGCTAGAGCTAGTTCTTCACTTTTGAAAACCTGCTGTTTATTTCAACTGAGCCATCATTAGTGGAATCTACTCCAACCTGGAAATAAGCAGAGAAGAGGTCCTTATTGGCGCCTCTGTAGATTGGAAATGCATAAATTTTCTTCTGGGGGAAGTAAGGCAATGAAAGTCCACTCAAAAAGTTGTGTAGGGTGTTTGGATGGATGAGACAGCATTTTTTAGAAAAGGAGATACCTTTTTGACTGGTTATCCTAGTATCAGCTCAAGGTATCTTTGAAATAGGCAGTATTTGAGTCCATCTTTGTCTTCCTGTCTCCACCTTGCTCTTCATTCTACTTCTCATTCATTTATTCTTCCAATAAATGCTTATTGAGTACTTATTTGGCATTGGGCCAATGCTAGAGACCACACAGATCACTTCTGACCAATGTCCTGTTGTAGAAGACATCATTCTGCAATCTGTACATGAGCTTTGGGTTATACCAACAAAGGTGCCTTTCCTCCATTTGTTATCTGTCTTACCCTCTAAAACTTAATAACTTGACATGTAGGTGTTAATTTCTGCATCTGTAAGTTGGGATAATACCAGTTACCATATAAGGCTATCGTGAGGTTTCCATAATGATGTGTATAACACTCAGTGCTGGATACATAGTAGGTCTGTCACTAATTAATTGATGTTTGCATTCTCTACACTCATCTCTCAATTTCCACTTCAAACTCACTGACTGCTCTTCTTTGCCTGGGGCACTTGACCTCCAAGTGGGTTTTAATAGTGTCTATGTGACTAGACATATGGATCAGTCTTCATGTGAATAGACAGATGGATCAGATATTTTCAGTAGAGTGTAGATTCCTGTTCAGGATTCCAGAACTGTAAATATTGACACAGTCACATGCCCACTTCAACATTTTCTTTTTAGCAGCTTGATTGAAAAAAGTTTTTGGCTTTTTAAAACTTGAACAGTTAAATCAACCAGAGTGGTCACACTGGCTGGCTAAGTGTGTGAACACAGCTCCATGTTCACAGGAGGGGCAGTTTTGTGAGAAACCCCATTTGTAGGGTAGAAACATAGGATTAGGCCAAGATTCAATGGTGGGTGCATACTAGGCACAATATAGCTGTAGATATTTTTTTCCTCCATCCTTAATTTGTATGTCTGACTCCCAAGAAGAACAGTTTAATGAGATTTGATAATGGTGGGACTCCCCACAAAATGACACTATGAATATGTCATCTTCAGTTGCATGATATCAAATATTCTTGTAGTTTACCTTTTTGTTCTCCTTGATCAAAATATCATAATTTCTTAAACTATGAATCAAGTTATATTTACATTTTCCCATTTACAGATCACTTCATGTGTACTTGACAGTTCTATCATATTTCTTATAGTTAAAAATTTCCCCCCATATGACAAAGTAGAGGGCAAGAAGGCATATGCCCTGTCAAACCTTGTATTGAGGGCTTAAAATCTCTCAAGAAGGTATTTTTTGTTTGCCTGTTTGATGTATTTATTGTTTGGCTTATTTCAACTGTCCAGATACCCAAACAAATGGCAGAAAATTTTGGGATGGGTCTAACTTAGGTGTAATCCTGTTTCCTCAGTGACAAGCTCCTGAGGGCAATAGTACTGTAGGTTGATTTTAATAAGTCTGGACACAGTTTAAAGGCTGTTGTTCTTCCCAATAGGGTGACCATGTGTGGGTTAGATCTTTGGTTCATATTCAATGCCTGACTTCCATCCTGGGCAGGTGAGATATGCTCTTGAAACGACGACTTTCTATTGGAAGTGCTACCAGGCCATTCAGAAGCAATACACAAAGGAAGGGCCCATATGGCTTTGACAGGAATTCTGTGACATATCTCATGGCCTTTGGCTAGAATGCAGTGTCAAGGGGATGCCTAAGACCACCTTCAGGTTTCGTGATTCTCTAGGAGTACTCTCAAGAAGTCAGCATGTAATTGTATGACATGGCTATGATTTACTATAGTGAAAGGATGTAGAGACCAACAAAGGGAAAAGGCACATGGGGGAAGTCAGGGGGAAACCAGGCAGAAGCTTCTAAGGCTCCTATCCTACTTGAGTCACACAGGCCATGTTTAATGCCCCCACCAATGAGTCATGACAATACAGGTGACATGTCTTCAATCAGAGAAGCTCACCAGAGACTCAGTGTCCAAGGTTTTTTTGGGCGATGGTCATATAAACACCCTCTGCCTGGCAGATATCAAAATACCAGACTCCTGAAAGTAAAGAAGGTGTTTAGCATAAACTATATAAAAAACACATTGTTTGTACAAACAGCTTAGGCACAAGGAGCCACTCTTATCAGAGAATGGTGAGAAGCCTTCCAAAATCCACATTCCCAGATGCAAGCCAAGGGCCAATCTTATAAGCAGGCCTTTCAAAGGAAAGCAGTCAGTTCTGCTATGTTAACTCTTTTCTGCAGGAGTACCAATTCCAAAGTGAGGAAAATACTCAGATCACAGAAAAGGAAACAAAAACATAGAACAATGAGGTTGCAGCTTAGGTCATTAGGTAAAAAAAAACAACAAGGCTCACCTCAGACAGGATTTTTATAAGATTATTTATATGGCTTGAATTCTTTTAAATTCATTGAGATTTGTTTTATGGGTCAGAAAACAAATTATATTCCCTTATTGTGAGCTCTCATTGTACCGTGTGCTGCTTCTTTGTAGCACTTCCACAGTAATAATTTCCTTGTGTGGTTATATGCTCAGTGTCTAACTCCCTATGGGACTCTCAGCTCCACTGAATTGGAACCGTGCTTGTTTTTACCCATGTATTCCTATCCCCTAGCATGATGACCCTCATAGAGCTGGGCCTCATAAATATTTCATGAATGAAGGAATGAATGAATGAATGAACTGGCTTTTGAAATAGGAGGTCTTTGTTAAATTTTTCCTTATGAGAGATAAGAAGGATTGTTTTTCTTCTGCGACAAGAGACCTTTTAATCCCTGTATTGGCATCAACTTCTTTCCACTCGAATTGTGAAGAAGTACCCAGAGAGGACTCTAGGACCCTTGACAATACCACCTGTCCCAGGAAGTAATGGGATGGGGCAGTCATCTTTGTGCCCCTGGGAACTTGACCTTTTCTCTATATTTCTCTGGGGATAACTCTTCTGTGAGTCATTTCTTCTGCATCCTTACTCCATCTGCCAAATAACGAGGTGGGAGTGGATGGACTGTCAAATTCACCACATTGCCAAGAAGTTAGTGAGAGCATAAAACCTTCATTTTTATGGAGATAGTAGCATGAGAATGATATAAATAAGTCACAGTCTTGTGTCTTCAATTAATTTCGACTCAGCTTTGCCCAATAATCCATCCTTTATAAATGTCTTCAGTTTCTTCACCATCCTCAATCTTGGCCTTTGTCCATTGGCAGCATTCTTGACAGTCCAAAATTCCTTTGGACCCAGGCTTCAGTGGGACAGAACATCATTATTCCCTTCCAGATCTCTGAGTCCTGCCTATTCTGTTTGGGAACAGATAGGGCAGCTCACCTGAGAAGTGGCATGCGGTATGGAAAAGAATAATAGCTTTGGAGTTTGATAGCTCTGGTCTCTGCCACCTACTAGGTAAGTTACTTAGGTTCTCTGAGTCTCAGTTTATTCATCTGTAAAATGAAGTTAAAATCCCACCATATTTTCACAAGTTTAACTGAGATCATGAATATAAACTTCTTGGTACTATGACAGGTCGAGATGCTTAATGAGTATTTATTCTCTGCCTGGAATTTGTCCCTCAATGACTCCTCCTAGGGTTGCAGATCCTTTGACTGTCTTTATTGACTCCCATTGTCTTGATTTCCATCTCTTTAGCACTGACTTCTAGCTGCCCCAGCTATGCAGTTTACACAGAAAGATTCTTGTTCTCTGGAATTCTGCTTGGCTGACCCTAAGCCTGCCCGCCTTGGCTTCCCTGAGGTCTCCTGCCAGGCTGGTAGCAGGGTTGTTCCCTTCTCCTCTCACCACAGTTATGCCCAAAGTCAGTGCCTGGGGTGGCCATCATTGTTATTCCCTGATGTTCCCACTGGAGTGTGCCTCAAAGTCTTGTTGTCCTTTCTTTGAAGTGAGAGGAAGTTGTCCAAGCCGGAACCCTCAGCAATACTTCCACTGTCCTTGAGCTCTTGGTGCTTGGCAGACATGGAGGCCAATGGTTATGTTCTCACCAATCCTTGGGAACTGGCATCCTCAGTAAAGATGGTGATTTGACCTGGACGCAGGAGGCCAGGACTCCCAGCTCCTTCTTTGTGGGCCGCCTCAGGCTTTTCAGCTCTGTGATCCCCACCAGATGGCCCTATGGTAAAGTGAGAGTACTTTACCCCCACTGGGGTCCCAGGACAGTCCTGGAAGAGCAGACTTGAAGGGCTTGTCTTTGGAATTGCTCCCCTGCCCACGGTCTGGCAGAAACATATGCCTAATGACCTTTGGTCTGGACCTCCTTTATCCTGTGCTGTTTTCATCAATGGCTGATCCCTATCTACCTTCTCATCCTTTTCTCAGCTGCCATACCTATGGTGGATGATATTCACATACTCAAAACACTCCCAAACACATATCCAAATTTTGAGCACCTCCCCCAAGATATTGTGGGGAGGTAAAGCCTTATATTAATTTATAATTGCAACAATGCTCTACGGCCTATTGGTAGCCGTTTCTCCTCCAGTCAGTGACACAGATAAGATGGTCTTCAGATTTGGCAATCCCCAGACACTAGCTATATCTCTTTCATTCTCATTCAAATTTAAATACATTGAATGAGAAAAGTAAGTTGAATTTGTTTAAATATACTAAAAGCAACTTTCCATCTTAAGATCTTTATTATTAGTTGTAAATTACTTGTGACCCCCTCACAGGTGGCTAAGACAGCTAACAATGAGGTCGTAAAGTGAGGAACCCAGTGAAGGTATCTCAAGGGTCATCTTCACTGGATGTCTAGATACTAATAGTCTCTTAGGATAGTTGGTCTTACTTGAGGTGAGCAGGGCATTCTTGTTGACCCCTCTTTGAACCATGTGCCAGTGAAAGGGACACACTGAACCACTTGATGAATTCAAATCCTGATTCCCCAATTGGCAATGGAAGGACAATATGGCCTGGTGGGTGGAGGTGGCCCTTAACCTAGCACTACATGGAGAACATTAGAAAACCAGTTGAAATTGGGCTTCACCAAGCATGTCCAATTCTTTTTTATCTTTCCTCCTTCAGCACACAATTCAGGCTTTGATTCCTGATCCTGCGTGAGTTGCTGCAAGGAGCACACACTCTCATGGCACTGGTGGTGGCACCACACTTTTTCTCTGGCTTCCATGGCAGCTTGGAACAAGAAGAGCAAATGTTGCCTCCCCTCTCTGGGGCAGGGACAGTTCTTGGAGCTTGGCAGGAATGAGCTTGTGGCTATGCTTAGGAAAAAGAGCACCCTTGGCTTTTGAGGAGATGATAGCACAGTGGCAGGGTGGCAGAGTTTGAGAACTCCCTGTGATTCTGCCAGCCAGGGATCTCCTCTGACTTTATCCCCCTCACTCTTCCACTCCCTCATCTCTACCCTCTGAACTCTGACCAAAGAAGTCCCCATGGGCTCAGGCTCTTAGAATTTATGGAGACAATGAGTCTATGTCCTCTGAGTCCTCATCAAATCTTGGAGCTTTGATGTGGTGGGGTGTGAGGGCAGGGTGCAAAGAGCAACTTTAACCTTCCCACCCCCATCACTGCTGCCCTGGTGACCCTTGGAACAGCAGAGAAAAATCCCAGCTTTGAAGATGGGCCCTGGTCAGTTATGATTCCCCCAAACAGGTGCTTCTGGCCATCAGAGTCTTGAAGCAGTTAAACTTGCTTTCACCTTTGTTGCAGTTCCCTTAAAAGAAAATAGAGAGATCTTCGAAAGGTAGAAGGGGTGGCAGGCCAGAAACGTAAAGTGTGTGCAATCACTCAGATACAAGTGGCACCACTAAAAATTGCCTTCATATATCAGCTTATGGTTTACACACTCTGGCAGAAAGGACACTAAAAGGTCAGCAGAAAAAAAAATTATATGTCAGGCCTGGAGCTGTGATTCCAAAGGTGGTGAGAAGACATGATCTAGTAAGGGTTCTAGAGGGACTGGCTAAATGTTTGATGTGGCAGGATTCTTTTTTTCACTCTTTCTTTTCTTTTCTTTTCTTTTTAAGGAAGTTATTTGCAAACGTCAGCAGAGAAGCTAAGGTATAGACTCTGCGTAACCTCTTGCTACGACCCCTAGTGACAAGACGGATAGTTCCATTCATCTATGGGTGAGCGGAGGCTCCCTGCATTTTTTTTTTTCCCCTCCCTTTTTGCTTGGATTCAGGATATATTTGTTTGCAGAGAGGGATGTCACGCTTGTGACTGTGCTGCTCAGTCATGTGCTGGTGGTGAAATCAGAGGTGGAGAGAAGAGACGGGAGGGAAGAGGGCGAGGGGAGGGGAGGGGAGGGTTATGGGGAAAGGGCAAGCTATACTCTGGGGGCTTTGAATGATGCCAGCTCCGATCCAGAAACAAATCTTCAACTAAATGCTAATGGAGAATGTACCTCCCAACCAGAAGGATCAGGAAATATGCTGTAAATTAATAATGCACCCTTTTAGTAGCAATTGCCTTGTGAAAAAGTCTGGGGGAGGATTGCTTATCCACTCCCCCTTCCATCCCTCCTCCCATAAGAGAAGGAACTAGGAACACTGTAGGTCTCTTGGAGTTTTAAGACCGACCCTCCCCCTTGACTTTATTAACCGTGTAACATTTTAAGGTTGTTTTTTCTTCTCTGTCTCCTCCAGCAAGTCTCTATTGATCACTGTTTACAGTTATAATCCCTTTCAAATTTATCATCCATGACTAACACCACATGTATTGATTAGTGTTGACGGATGTCCCTCTACAGTATAGAACCGTTGTGATCCTAGCCAGTGAAATACAGAAGAGATGGAGAGAGAGAGAAATATACATTTTCCCTTTCTCCTTGATTTGCTTTTATATGTTTCCTGTTCCCCCTTTTGTTCCTAGCTTAGATAACTTCTTTCCTGCAGATGCCGAAGAATTGCTTTGTGTATATTAAAGATAATTTCTTTATTTCCATTGAAGCCTTTGGGGGAGGAAAAGAAAATAGCCGTTTTGCTTCTGGGTGGCAAATGGGGGGTCGCCGACAGTTCCTGAAGGAGATCAGATTTATGAGAGACATCCATGTGTCTTAACCTAAAGCTTCAAGTAACAAAGATGTAAGGCTAGTTTTTTAGGGACAAATTAGGTGTCACTTGTGACTAAGGACAAGGTGTCCGAAATCTTGACTATAAATGGAGCCATTCGTCAATAGTGCAATTTTTTTGTCCTTTTTTGCTTACTCTCTGCAACATCCTTTTTGCCTGTTGCAGTGCCAGAGACAGGCGGCCGTTGAGTTGTGACGCTGTTGCTTCATCTGTCTTTGCCCAAGTCTCCGATGACCCCCTGTCTTGGAACACGTGTGTACCCTGCTTGTCCTGCATGTGGATATAAACTGCTCACCCCACCTGCCCCGCCCGGCCCACCAGGCTGGCACTGAGTTGTGGAGAGTTCTGGCCTCTGCCCACCCACCGAAAGCCACCGTGGACTCCTGAGCTCAGCTGTCTTGTCTGTAGCATGGAAATTCTAGTACCTTCCATGTCTACCAAACAAGGAGGCTGTGAGGTAACAGTTGAGTGCTTCAAAAAATCATAAAGGACCATATAAATCAAGACTATAATAATTATTACTCTGGAAGGTTTTTTCCCATCCTTCATACCCCAAGGAGGTTTTATTATTCTGGAAGGTTTTTCTTATACTCCAAGGAAAATCATCAGAGAACCCAAAGACTAGACTGGAGACCAGAACAAAGAATTATAGGGCTTAAGGGAATTTAGACGTCATCTAGCTTCCACATGAGGAAACTGAAGAGGCCCCAAATTTGAATTACCTTGTTCAGTGTCTCACAGTTTATGAGAGAGAAGCCCAGAACTTAGCCCTGCCATCTCAACGTCTTGCTATTTCTCGCTTTATCTTTCCACCCCACCCCCCACCCCCCAGGACTAGGGGTAGAGGACAGGTCCCTTTTCTCTTGGAGCTTGCTTTCACTTTGTAAGACAAGACCACTCTCTGAGAAACCCAAGGATTTTTTTTACTACAGAAAATTCACATTAAAAAGTTAACTGTTTTCAAAGAAAAAAGGAAGCTACATTCAGCTCCTAGGGGAGGACACATCTACCTACTGAGTGTGTCATTCTGTCATGCTATAGAGCTCTTGAATTAGCTATACAGTTGACTCATATGTAAATGATATTTTGTCTACCCTCCCATACTCCTCCCCCATATTATTGACAGTAATTTGATGGGATTTTTTTTGCCTTTTAACTTATCTATTTTCCAAGTTTTCATGGTCTGTTTGTAATAATGTTTTTGGTTCTTTGTACTACTTAAAATTAAGTTTCTCTTATGGGTCTTATTACACCTGAATACTGTTCAGTTATTTGATGACATAGCTGTAAATTCTCAATAAAAAAGATCTTTAATAATCAGTTGGCATTTATTTAATATACCACCCATCTTATTAAATCTAACTCTGTAGATTTAATAGGAGAGTTTATTGTATTTTAGCATTGGAATAGTGATGCTATAGTTATGCTTGAGAAGGCACTTTCATTATGAACTCCTGTTTTTTGGCACTTATAATTTTCTCAAGTAGCATATTTATTTCAATGAGCAATCATTTTATGTTCTACTATCCCTCCCTCTTTTGATCTGTGCCATTTTTTTCTCATTTTTTAAAGTTTAATAAGGAAATATATCTCACACTTAGTGGGAAACTCTGTATTATTGGTTGAGAGTAGCTGAGCAAGGCTGCAAGCCTCCCTGAAATCCAGATTTTTGTTTGGTGCCATCAGTAAACCCAGTGGAAATATTGGGGAAGAGGAGGAGGAGGCTGCTGGCGCCAAGTCTGCACTCTTGTAACTTGGAGAATACTAGTATTCACAAGTGCTTTCTCTATCTCTCTCTCTCTCTCTTTATTAAAATTTCTCCAGATATGCCGGTGGTAGGAAACAGGCACAGAGCAGCCAGGAAACATACTAGGAGACAGACCACCTAACTCCTCCCCTGGTCCTACCCCTCTCCAGCCCATGCATAGTAGAAGCGTGTGAGCCATGCTCTGTTGCTGGGGCCCTTTGCACAAGTTGTTCTTCCACACCCACTCCTGCCTGGCTGACACCAACACCCTTCAGATCTCAGCACAAACATCACTTCCTCAAAGATGCCTGCCCTGACCATGTAGACCAAGTCTGAGTACCTTGTTACATGGTGTAGAATAGCATAGCACTCCTTTTCTTTAGAGCATTGTGACAGTTTGAATTTGTTTTGTGAATCCAAAAGGATTATGTTCTTAAACTAATCTATTCCTGCAGATGTGGTACCTTTTGATTTCATTAGATTCACTTTAGATCACTTAACTAGATTGCTTTTAATTGGTCTATGTCAGTGAGGCATCAGCTAGCTTGGGTCTCTGCCCTTTTGCTGGGTCTGATATAAATGGAGACACAGAGAAACAGATATAGAGAAAGGAAGCCACCATATTGAGCCTGCCATGTGAGAGAGGACTGCAGGAAATCAGAAAAGACCCTGAGGGCTGAGAGAGATCCTGGAGTCTGGAACCAGCAGAGCAGACACAGAAAGAGGCCCCCAAGAGGCTGGCCCCACGGAGTAGCTCAAGACTGAAGAGTTGAGCCATATGCTTGAAAGCCCACAGCTGAACTTGGGAAGAAAGCCCAGCCACCGAGACTGAGAGAGGAGACCCAGTAAGAGACAAGCCCTATGCCTGGTTGCCCACAGCTGAGCTCTGGGAGATGGTAGATTATGGAGGGGAAGGCAGAGACCTCAGCAGAGATCAGAGTCCCAGAATTAACAGTAGCTGACTTTGGTGAGAAAGCATCTCTGATGGTGCTTTGATTTGGACATTTCACAGAACTGTAAGTTTTACTTCAAATAAATCCCCTTTATAAAAGCCAGCCCATTTCTGGTACTTTGTATCGGCAACCCTGTGGCAAACTAAGACACGCATGTATCTCAGTTTCCATTTATTTCAGTCAGTGGTGTGCTAGAGCCAGCTCACACTGTGTCATGAGAGCTGATAGTGCCATCTCTGCATGATAGGGTAAAATCAGTCATTGTGGGAGAATTTACCCCATAGAAATAGGCGAATACTACAAATCAGGGCTCACCTCCTCCCACTGGAGCTGGTTGTTAAACAGTCACCAGTACACCACTGATGTGATGATTTGATTAAAACCTGTCCCCTCCACTAAACTGTAAACTCAAGGAGAACAGGAACTGTGTCTATTATTGTCTATACTGTATTCATATCACAGTGTCTGGTAAATAGTAAGTGGCCAAACAATTAAGTTTAGAAAGAGATTTGGAGATAGAGGCTTGTTTAAGCAAAGAGATTGGACCACTCAGGGGATCGTAATAATTTCAAAAAATCAAGGTTCTCCATGATTCTTTCCAAGAGTAGTTCATTCTGTACCAGGATTTGGTTAATAATCTAGCTTCCTAAGGAAATAAAGATTCTTAGTGATCAACTCACCACTAGTGACATGACCTGTCAGGAAGTCCCTGAAAGCTGTTTAGCCAGATGTAGTAGGGATAAGATAATTGTGCTTAGGTAAGGACAGAGACTGGATGATGCTCTCTGCTTCTTTTAAGTTTATATTTCATCAAAATAGTCCTCTTATATTCTACCAGGTCTCTGCTTCCATGGGTTTCATGTTCTGGAATCTGAAAGAATGACACTTTTTACTCCTATCTCCCTCTACGCTCCTGCTTAGCAAGTCACTATCTCTTCAGTTGCTTTCTAGCTACTATCTAGTGAAATGGGCTTAGGACTTGAAGTCAGAGAGACCTGGGCTCAAACTTATGCTCTGCCATAGTTGTACAGCCTTGGAGATTAATTCCATTCATTGAGTCTCATATCTTCATGTTTAAAGTTTACGTTGTTGCATTATGTGAGATTAAACACATATGTGAAGTTGCAATGGAAGGATTATTATTAATTTTCAGACTTTTGCATCTTTTCTCCTAGACCTGAGTTCTTCCTTTTTTGTTGCTATAGTTGGAAGAATGGATAACAGAAGATACAGAAACACATAAGGACAACACTGTCAAATTGTTTGATTGAAATGGGGGAAAGTTAATTAATATTATTAATTCATTTAAAATATTTCCTGTGGAGAATTTTGTTTTCTGTAATGGAGGACTGGGTAATTTGGACAACCATCCCACTGAGAACAACTAGAAAAGCTGGAAAGAAATGTGACAAGCATCTATTGAAAAATATAGGAAAGCTAATAAGACAATACAAAGTATTAGGGCCAAGATCCAGGAGAATAATGAAACTTAGAAAGGTGAGCCCAGCATTTGGAGCAACATTCCCCTAGGGTTATCTATTAGAACTTCGGAAGAGGTTGCCAAGAGGCTGAGAAACTGAGCACAGCTTTTGACAGCCTCACAGGACTAGGAGGCAATTTGGAGTTCAGAGATTTCCAAGAAGTGGAGATTAAACTGATTTTATACTGACTTTTGCAGGGACTAAAGCCTAGGTTCAAATAATCACAATCCTTTAGTAGAATAAGATGACCTAGGATGCTAGTGCTCCTAGGTATCTTTCAAAAGCAAATGTAAATCCTCTTTATAGGACAACTTTATATACCTTTATATTTACTGAAACAATATTTTGTATATAATGTTCTGCACTCAACCAAAAATAACCAAGCATATACAGATACAATATAATGTGGTAAAAACAAAACAAAACAAAGCAAAAAATCCTAAGGAAACACTGTATAATATAAACAGATCAGAAGAGATTCAGATAATGGAGTTGTTGGATGTAAATTTTAAAATAATAATGGTATGCTGATATATTCAAGGAAATAAAAAAGAAAGATTGAGAATTTAAGGGGAAGACTGGAACAGTCTAATAAAGAAATAAATGAAAATTTAGAAATGAAAATTATAATGGAAATTAAGTACTCAGTGATAGTACTGAACAGTAGATAGGCACAGATGAATAGACAGTAAGTAAACTATAAGGTGGGTCAGAAGAAAATAACCCAAATGAAACTTTGGGTGTAAGAGAAAGGAAATAGGGAAAAGAGAAAAAAAAATCATGAACACAGAGAAAAGATCTAACATGTGTAATTGGAAACCCAGCAGGATAAGAGAGAGAGGAGTGGAATAGAGCTGCATTCCAAAGAGATAATGGATGAAATGAAATATAAGGTTTTTTCCCCCAAAACTGATGAAAGATATTAAGCCACATTTTAAAGAAGCAATCTGAACTCAAAGCAGAATAAGTACAAATAAAACTGCATGTAATATTAAGCTGTTGAAAACTAAAGACAAAGAGAAAATCTTAAGGGTAGCCAGAGAGAAAAGAGCAACAACTTTAACTGGCTTTTCAACCGTAACAGTGGGAACCAGAAGTTAATGAATGGTATTTCAGAGTACTGAAAACAAAATGACAACTTAAAATTCAATACCCAGTGAAAATGTCCTAAAAAATGAAGGCAAAAGGAAAACATTTTTAGATAAGCAAAATCTGAGAGTATTTGTCACTGGCAGATTCAGTGACTAAAGGAAATTATGAAGAATATTCTTCAATAAATTCAGAATGAAGCATGAGAATATAGGAGAAATGAAAAGTATAAATATAAATAAATATTAACTGTATAAAATAATAATGTCTTGTGGGAGGTATAAATATATAGTATTAAAATGCACTGCAAAATAATGTCATATAAATTGGAGGAAGTTAATGAACTAAAAATGTTTTGAGGTCCTTAAATTGTCCAGGAAGAATTGAAAGTATGAATTTTCATTACACTTTGATAAATAAAATATACACACTTACACTGAAAGAATGTATAACATCCTCATAGAAGGAGAATGAAATAAATAAATATACACAATCAATCCAAAGAAAACAAGAAAGGATAGGAAAGGAACATAGAAAAACTGAATAGTTGTAGGAATGGTTAAGTAGGAACATGATAGATTGAAACCCAACTATAACAGCAATTGTACTAAAAGTATACAGACCAAATGAACTAATTATAAAAATGTGAAGTTGTCAGAATAAATAAAAACAAACCCAGCTATATGCTGCTTATTAGAGAGATACCATAAATATATGAATACTTGAAAATAAAAATACATAACACCTACTGAAAGAAAGCTGATATAACTATATTAATATCAAAGAAGACTTAAAGACAGAAAATATTACTAGAGTTGAAAATAGACACATCACAATGATAAAAAGTTCAATTCACCAGGCAGATGTAACAATTCTAAAGTTATAGAGACGATGTAACATAGCCCCAGAATATATTTTAAATTCCAAAGGAGATCCCAAGGAGAAATAGAGAAATTCACAATCATAGTGGGAAAATTTAACCCCTCTCATTAACAGATAGGACATGCTGAGAGAAAGTTAGTAAGGATATAGAATCTGCAAACAGCATGATTTAACCACACTGACCTAATTGACATATAGACAACCCTGTAGCCAACAACTGCAAACAGACATCATTTTTAAATTCATAGAGAATATATACCAAATTTACATATGCTGGGTCATAAAGCAAGTCTTAACAATTCTTAAAGGATTGAAATCATAAAGAGTTTATTCTTTACAGTAAAAATAAGCTAGAAATCAATAACAAATAACTTGAAAGTGCCTAACTGCTTGGAAATAATTAAGCAACATACTTATTATTATTTCTTTATTAAAGAAATAATCACAATGAAATTTTTTTTTAAATACTGTGACCTGAATGATAAGAAAAATACCACATATCAAAACTTGTGGGATGCAGCTGAAGACATGAGTAGAGAGGAATATACAGCCATAAATGCTTATATTGCAAAAGAAAAATGCTGAAAATCAGCAATCTAAATATTTTTTATCAGAAAGTTAGGAAAAAACCAGCAAATTAAACCCCAAATGAAGGAAGGAAATAATAAAAAACAAGAGCAAAAATTAACAAGATACAATGCAAATATATTATAGAGAAATTTAATAAGGCCAAAAATAATTCTCTGAAAGATTGAAAATTGATACACGACAAGCCAGACTGATTAAGAATAAGATAGAAAAGGCACAAATACCATATGCAGCATGAACAAGGTGATAAAATACATACACTATAGATATTAAAGGATTTATCAAGAGGAAATTATGAAAAAAACCATGCCAATAATTTTAAAATTTGGATGAAATGTACAAATTCTGAAGGAAGAACTCATTAAAATTGACACAAGAAAATGTACCAATTAAGGGAATTTAATCTGCAACTAAAACCTTTCCACAAAGAAATTTTCGGGCTGAGACAGCCTCACAGATTATTTAGATCCTTTTAAGGTTAGTGAGACTCGATTTTATAGCACACAATGCGGTCTTGGAAAATGTTACACGTGCTTTTGAAAATAATGTATAATCTGCTGTAGTTGGGTGGAGGGTTCTGTAAATGTCAATTCATTAAATTGTTTCATTGTGTTGCTCAGTTCTTCTTTATGCTTATTGATTTTCTGTTTACTTGTTCTACCAATTATTGAAAAAAGGTATTGAAATTTTTCACCATAATTGCAATTTTGCCTATTTCTCCTTACACCTATCAGTTTTAGCTTTAGGTATTTTGAAGCTCTGTTATTAAGTAAATAAGTATTTAAGCTAGTATGTCTTATTAAATTGAATCCTTTATCATCATGGAATGACCCTCTTAATCTCTGGTAATGTGCTCTGAAATCTACTTTGTCTCATATAAATATAGCCACTCTAGCATTGTTTTGATTAGTGTTAGTGCAGTGTATCTTTCTTCATTTTTTTTTTTTTTTTTTTTTTTTTTTTTACTTTTAACTTGTTCATATCTTTATATTCAAAGATAAATATAGTGAACCCATACTTGGACCTTGATTTAAAAGAAATCAAATCTGACAATCTCTGCCCTATAATTGGGATGTTTAACCATTTACATCTAATGTGACTATTGGTATAGTTGGGTTTAACTCTTCCCAAGAAAAATCTGTCATATATCTGTCTCATTTTTTTGTTTCCTTTTTCTACCATCCTTAAGTTATATGCTTATTTTTCTTATTACATTTTATATCCATTGTTATCTTATTATTTACAACTTTTGTTTTATTTTGTTATTTCAGTGGTTGCCTTAGTGACATTACACTATATACTTCTTATATAGTGTTTTATTTAGTGGTTACTCTAGAGAGAAAAATATGGATCCTTGACTTACCAATGTAATTTGCCACATTAGCAGCATATAGGAGAAAAATCATATCATTATCTCAGTGGAAGCAGAAAAAGTATTTGATAAAATTCAACACCCATTTGTGTTAAACTCTTAGCACAAAATAAATATAAATGTTCTTTCTTAATATGACATAGACTATCCACAAAACACATGTAGCATACATCATATTTAAATGTATAATATTTAACACTTACTCTCTGAAATTGAGAATGAGACAAGGAGGTCAGCTATATTTACATTTACCAGTAAATATAAGCAATATATTCTACCAGTGCAATAAGCTAGAAAAATAAATAAAAGGTACATTTACAAGTAGAAATAAAACTGCCATTATTTGAAGGCAACATGATTGTGTTAATAGAAAATCCAAAAATATCTACATGAACATTATTAGCATTCATAAATGATTTTCACAAGTTTTCTTGATACAATATCAATGAAAACCAGTATTCCTATGTACCTGCAAAAACAAGCAATAAAATTATATCTAAAAGATATCATTATAGTAACATCAACATATCAAACGTCTTTTAATAAATCTACAGAAATATGTGCTTAACTTCTATATGGAACACTATGAAGTATTATTGACAGAAATCAGAGGATAAATAATAGAATTTAGAGGATAAATAGAAGTTGAGATGTCATTCTCCCTAACTTTATCTATATATTCAATGCAATCTTTTTTTTTTTTAAAGATTTATATATTTATTTATTTCTTCCCCCACCCCCTCGTTGTTTTGCACTCGCTGTCTGCTGTCTGTGTGTTCTTCTGTGTCTGCTTGTCTTCTCTCTAGGTGGCACTGGGAACAAATCCTGGGACTTTCCAGAGTGGAAGAGAGGCACTCAATCTCTTGCACCACCTCAGCTCCCTGGTCTGCTACACCTCTTATTGTCTCTCCTCTGTGTCTCTTTCTGTTGCGTCATCTTGCTGTGCCAGCACTCCTGCATGGGCCAGCACTTCTGCGTGGGCCAGCACTCTGCGTGAGCCAGCTCACTGCACGGGCCAGCTTGCCTTTCACCAGGAGGCCCCGGGAATCAAACCCTGGACCTCTTATATGGTAGACAGGAGCCCAATCACTTGAGCCACATCTGTTTCCCTCAATGCAATCTTAATAAAAATCTCAGCACACAGGGAAGCTGATTTTCATGTTTATATGGAAATTCAAAGAGCCAAGAATTATCCAAGATAATCTTGAAGAAGAACCATGTGGAAGGACTTATTCTATCAGACATCAAGTCATACTATAAAGCTACAGTTATTAAGTCAGTGTGGTATTAGCACGTGCATAGACAGCTAGATTAAGAGAGCCCAGAAACAGACCTATGCATATATGGATGTTTGATTTATGTCAAAATTAGCACTTTGGCACAGTGGGAGAAAAGATGCCTTTTTTCAATAATGAAGCAGGGTTATCTGTGCATCCTCATGGAAGATAATGAAATTTAACTTCTTTCTCACACCATACATGAAAAGTAAGTTTTGTGGATGAGGAACTAAATATGTAAGGCAAAATGATAACACTTTGAGAAGATAGTACAGGAGAATATCTTCATGACTGGGGAAGGAAAGATTTCTGAAACAGAATACAAAAATCACTTAGGGAAAGATTGATAAATATTACCTTAAAATGAAGAACTTATGCTTATCTGAAGATACTGTAAAGAGAATAGAAATTCATGTCACAGAATGGTTTAAGATATTTTCCATACATATAATGAGTAAACATCTCATATCCAGAATATATTAAGCATGTCTATATATCAATAAGAAAAAGATAAACATCCCAATATAAAACTGGGGAATTCATTAGAATAGGGCCTTCACAAAAGGGAAAAGACAAATGCCCCATGAACATATGACAAAGTCTGTAACCCCATTAGTACAGAAATGCACATTAAATTTACAATGAGCTACGATCACATCTGCCAGAATGGCAAAACAACAACAATAACAACAACAAAACCAAAAAAAACTAACAATGCCAAATATAGTTGATGTGGAGCAATAGAAACTTTCATACTCTGCTTGTAAAAGTGTTCTAGACACTTAGGCATTACCTATTCAAGTTGGATGTTTGTGGCTATCCTAGTATCCAGTTACTGCACCCCTAGGCATAAACCAATGAAAATGCAAACACATTGTACCAAAGAACATACAAGAATGTCCATAGCATTATTGTTTGTAACAGCCCTAACTTGGTCTGCAGCAGTAGAGCAGATAAATACAGTTGGCATATGTATGCACTAGAATTTTGTGCAGTAATAACAATGCATATACTATACATCTTGAAAAAAAAACAACAAAGAACAAAGACATCTAGACAAAGAAAGAGAACATGTTTTATTTCATTAGCAAAAGTTGAAGAAAACAGGTGAAACTAATCTTGTGTTAGAAGTTAGGCTAGTCACTGCCTTTTTAGAGGGGCTGTGCTAGTTTTCTACTGCTCCTGGGATCAATGACCGCAAACTTAGTGATTTAACACAAGACAAATGTAATCCCTTTCAGTTCTGTAGGTCAGAAGTCTGGCAAGGAGCTCACTGGGCTAAGCTTAAAGTGAAGCAGAGTGCACTGCTTTCCGGACGCTCTAGGGAGAATCAATCTCAGGTTCTAGAGGCTGCCCATTTTTCTTGGCTTATGACCCTTTCCTCCATTTTCGGAGCTAGCAACATTGGACCAAGTCTTTATGCTGCCATCCACCTGGTTCTCTCTTCCGTTGTGACATATTCCTCTTCCACTTTTAAGGAATCTTGTGATTACATCGGGCCCACCGGGATAATCCAGGATAGTCTCCCTATTTTAAGGTCAGCTGATTAGCAACCTTAATTCCACTTACAACCTTAAATTCCCTTTTGCCATGTAATGTACCACATGCACAGATTCCAGGGATTAGGATGTAGACCTAATTGGGAGCCCATTATTCTGCCTATCCAGAGGGAACACAAGCGGATTCCTTCCCTCCTTCTCTTTTTCATTTTAGTTTTCTTGCTTGGACTTCATCTCAATTAGCAATTATGTGACTAAATTTTTCTTTTTCCCCCCCTTTTGGACCTGGATAACCCATTATCTTTTTCTAGGAAATACAAGTTTGGGGGACTGGGATTGGAAAAAGAAATGATGAAATGTTTTAGTTGAGAAGAGGAAGAGTATTCAGGAGAGAGGATCTCCAGCAGGATCACAGGGTCCTCTTCTGTGTCAGAGATGGAAAATGGCGATGTTTTCTATTCTGCCACTAGGGGGTTGATACTGTTTGAATGTGGCAACAAAGCAGAAACACTATGAGCAATTTTCTTTTGGAAATGCCAACAGGAATACATCTAGCTTCCAAGCTGTATTGCAGACTGAGACTCTCCTTCTCCCCAAATGTTTCTAGAAAGGGTTTTATGTTTCTCAACTCCCCCCAAACATGCCCAATAAATTGATTTTCTAAGACTCTTTAACACAACATTAACTTTTAATTTTGATTTAATCATCAACTTAAAGATACCAGCTCATAAGCCAAATTCATCCTGTTCTTATTTTAGCTGTGAAAATAAATTACAGTGCAAGCAGCCATCCAGTAAGTTCTTTGCCACCTCATCTGTTGGCACAGATTCTTCCAGAGATGACTTGGGGAAGGTACTCTGTGATTTCAGCATGTCATACACACACCCATGTGTTATAAAGACGTGGCACATATGGCAATTAGGAAAAAAAAAAAAACCAGATTAAATTATTAGGACAAGCACATTTTGAAAGCATTCTTTCTTCAAATATGTGTCTGTGTGTTTCCTTC
This sequence comes from Cabassous unicinctus, assembly GCA_029593785.1. Lineage (NCBI taxonomy): Eukaryota > Metazoa > Chordata > Mammalia > Cingulata > Chlamyphoridae > Cabassous > Cabassous unicinctus. Next base: position 21,643 of record JAQZBX010001530.1, read on the forward strand.
CCAGTAGTTCTGGGGGAGAAAAATTGAAACTAATTTTTGGATTGACTAGTTTGTCTCTTTTCTAGGCTAACCTTTCCTTTCTACCTCATCACTTTCTAGTATGGTTTTGATTTGGGGCTTGATGAAACAAACAGTTGTGGTGAGCTATTTCCAGCCACACCTGGGGGTTATCTGCTGAATTGAGCCTTCTGGGTTCAATTCAATTCTCATCCTACTCCTTTTATTTCTGGCTCTGACCCTATAGCCTCTAGGCTCATTCCAGGCATGAACTTTGTTTCTGACTCCATCTCTTCCCTCTGAGGGATGTTTCCTCTTTGCAGCCACAAGGTGAGCAGATTGGTTGGGACTTGCATTCTCTAATGGAATTTAGCTATGTTTGCTCAAATGGCAAGGTGGGAAAACAGAACCTGCCATCAGTGCTGTTGCAAAAAGTTTACAAAAAATAGAAAACATTATATAGTGCATTGTAAAGGCTATGCTCTGCACTCATAGCACCCCTGATCTTGTCACAGGCAGTCCTTCAGGATCATGAAGGTATGTGGGCTGACTCTGGTGCTTCTTTTGGTGACTTTTAAAACTTAGTGATCTCTTTTGTGATCAGGAATCTGGGTCAACAAAGTTCAGACTTTATAATTAAATGAACCAGATATCAAATTATATCAGGGTAAAGCAGTGGTTCACAAAAATTTTAAGAGCTTAACTATCACTTGGAGAGCTTGTTAAAACTGATTTAGGTCCCAGTTGCTGCTGCTGCTACTGGTTTGTGGACCACATTTTGAGTCACATTGGGATTTGACACACCAGTCACAGATATGCCTAAATTCAAGATGAAATTGACTTGCTCTGGCAGGAATGGCTTTCATCTCTAGAGGGTTATCATAGGAATTCAGGGAGAGTGTGTGATTGTGGTCAGTGCCTAACACACAGTAGGCAACCAATTAATATATGGTAAATGAATGCTGAGCAAGGAGTGAAGATATGGAACAAAAGAATAAGCAAAAGAAGGGGGTTTTCATTAATTTACAAGTATCTAAATCAGCCTTTCAGAATAAAGCTGTCATTCCAGTTCCATAATCCCAGGTTCAGGAAAAGAGAAAATGGCCAAGCTAAGGGAACTTCCGTGGTGAGGGCTGGAGGTGGATTTAAGGGAAATTGAATAAATCCACAAATGCAAATCAGAGCCTCTTTCTAGAAAGAGACAGGGATTGAACTAGTTGAGCCTCAGAAATGTCTCAGTATACGGGCACTTTACTTCTCTTCCATTTCAGAGTCTGCCCTTTGTTGAATGCATTAAAGCTCCACTCCAGAGTTTGTATCAATTGGAAAGTAGATTAAGATTTTGGCAGAAGAGCAGACTAAATATCTTGACCAACACTTCTTACTGGAACAAAACTATGGCACATGGGTTACAAAAAATGCTTACTTTTAATGTTTTGCAGAGATGGCATAAAAAGAAGAAATATGTAGAGGACAAACAGAAGAGAAGGAAATATGACAGGTAAATTTGCACCAATATTGGCTTGTGCCCTGAGGGTTTCTGCTGAACTCTGATGACACTGAGTTCCTCCTTGATGACTGGAGGGGCCATGGGAAGTTGTAGAGGAAACATTCCCTCCTGTCTTGATGGCCTAACAGGGACCCCTATAAATGTAGGACTCTGAAGACCTGCATTGAGTATGAAGGCGAATAAGAATGAAACAATGCAGAAAATTATGGCAAAGATAAGAATTCAACTTTGTCCTGTGTGAAGGTGAAAATAATATTCCTGAGAATTAAGGACTACCACCTGGCCTTCAAATAAATTTTAGGTCAGAATTCATGATACCTATATGATTCCAAAAAATTCAAGTAATGAATTTAATTGAAAATGGTTCCGGCTAGTTAGAGACTGGGTTGCTTTTCTCCTTTCTCTGAAAAAAAGCAACTGTAAGCCATGCCTAAAAAAATTCCAAAAAAAAGTTGCAAAGCAAATAAAAAGCGTAGTCAAAAATCATAAAACATACAAGGAAGCAAAGCATCATAAGTGAAGGTCAATAGAATAACTGAAACCAGAATCAGACATATAAAATTTATGTCTGTTATTGAAATTATCAATATATAATTTAACTGTTTGATATATTTAAGGAAATAAAAGGTTGAAAAAAAAAAGAAAAGAAGACTATAAATAATGACCAAAATATTTCAAATAAAATAATCAAATTATATTTCTAGAAATGAAAAAATTAATAATTGAAATAAAAAACTCAGTGGGTAAAGAGGTAGATAGAGAAAAAGAGTTTAGTGATATGGAAGAGAGATCAGCAACAATGACAATAATAACAAACTCAGAATGCAAACAAAAGAGTCAATGATGTGGATATAAGAGAGAGGTTAAGAGATACAGAGGATAGAGTTGGACAATCTAACATATATATGATCAGAGATCCAGATGGTTATTAGAAGAGAAAAGAAAATACTCAATATGCGAAGTAGATAATGATTGAGAATTTTCCTGAGTGACTGAGCACAAATCCTCAGAACCAGGCAACCCAACGATCAGCAGGATAAAAATAGATACACACTTACAAAAATGTCAAAACATCAAAGACAAAGAAAATATCTTAAAGACAGCCAGAGAGAAATGACACATTATCTACAAAAAAATTGTAGTTAGACTTTTCAATAGCAACAATAGAATATAATAGAATAATGTAGTCAATGTACTGAAAGAAAACTGTCAATTTTGAGTTCTATATAGAGAAAAAGCATTAAGAATGAAGTCTAAATAAAGATGTTTTTAGGCCAATTTAAATAAACAACAAATATCTCCATTAAAAGCTATTCTAAAGAGTAAACTTCAAGAAAAAGGAAAATGATCCTAGGTGGAAGGCTGGGAATCTGGAAGAAGCCATGAGCAAAGATGGTGGTTAAGACTGTGGGTAAAAGTAAGAAAGTGGTCAATGTAAGAAGTAATGTCTTTTTGTGTGTGTGTGTGAGTGAGAACCAGAGTGTAACTAAAAAACTGAAAATTGGGATGAGGGATCAGAGTTAAAATGCTCTAGATTCTTATAATTCTTGGGATGAGAGTTACAATATTAATCAAGTTTGGACTGTGGTAATTCACATCCACATGTTAAAATTGCTAGGGTAATCAGAAAGAGAAAATGTAAAACATGTAGTTTATAATTTCAAAAAAAAATTCCAAATAAGAGAGAGATAAAAGGACTTAATCTTTAAAAAAAAAATCACTCAAAGAAAATTTAAAAAGGAAACAAAATATCAGGGCAATGGAAATTACATGATAAAATGGTAGAAATCAATCTAAATATAATAGAAATCATAAATATAAGTAAATAAAACTCTCCTATCAAATACAAGGGGTCAGACTGGATAAAAAAGTTAACCTAAGTGCTGTTTATAAATGATATATTTAAGATATAAGGACATGGGAAAATTGAAAGACAGTGGATTGAAAAAGATATCTTAGGAAAATTCTTACCAGAAATTTCAGATGAAACGATTACTAGAAATAAAGAGTCACCATATAATGATAAAAGATCAAATTGCAAAGAAGATATTATAATTCTAAAATGTAATATAAATTTACAATTTATACAAAAAAAGGCAGAACTATAAGGAGAAATGAACAAATCAGTCATAGTATTTGGAAATTTTTATCATCTCTCTTAGTTATTAATAGAACAAGCAGACAAAATATTAGCAAGGCTATGGAAGTTTTGAACAACATAATTAACAAACTGGGTTTAATGGACATATATAGACCATTGTAGCCAGCAACTGCAGAACACACATGCTTTTAAAGCATGCACAAAATGTGTCTGAACATTCCCCATGCACTGAACCATGCAACCCGTCTTAGCCAATCTCAAAGTGCCACTAGGGCACAGACCACATTACCTGACCACAGTGCAATTAAATTATAAAACAATAACATAAACTGTTTTAGTTTCCTGGCTGCTAAAACAAATACCATATAGTGGATTGGTTTAACAACAGGAATTTATTGGCTCACGGTTTCAGAGACGAGAAGGCTTGCTTCCTCCTGGGGTTGGTATCTTTTGGCTGGCTGGCAGTCATTGGGGTTCCTTGGATTTTCTAACACATGACAATGCACAAGGCATCATCTTCTCCTTTCTCTTCTGGGTTCCGTTGACTTCCAGCTTCTAGCTGCTCCCACTGGCTTCTTCTGTGTCCAATTTCCTTTGCTTATAAGGACTTCAGCCATGTTGGATTAAGGCACATTTTCTTTCAGTTTGGGCACACCTTAACTAACATCTTCAGAGGTCCTCTTTATAAATGGTTCACACCCACAGGACCAGGGGTTGGAACCTGAACATGCCTTTGTGGGGAACATAATTCAATCCCCATAATAAACTAGAAAAATCACGTATGTTTGGAAATTGAGAGATAAACACCCAAGTAAGCCATGTGTCAAAAGAGAATTCACAAGGTAATACTTGACTCTGTGTCAAAACTATGGGATATAGCTAATGTAGTTCTTAGAGGGAAATTATAGACAAATACTGGCATAAGAAAATAAGAAAAGCTCAACATTAATGAACTAGGTATCCAGTTTAAGAAGTGAGAAAAGCAGAGAAGAATAAACCTGAAGAAAGTAGAAGGAAGTAATAATAATAGAAATCAATGGAATGGAAAACAAATATATGATAGAGAAGATCAACAAAGATAAAACTGTTTCAAAGATTATTCAAAAGCACTAATAATAGAGTATCTCTAGAAAGATAAATTGATAAAGAAGAAACAAAGGCAAAATAAATTAGGAACAAAAGAAGAGACAGAAGGGATATAGCTACAAATGCTGTAGAAATAATTTTTTTAAAATGGCTATTTGGAATGTCCCTTAAGATTTGAGTGCACACACCAAAAGGCAGGCACTGGCTTTTTTCAAAAACTTATTTGTTCAAAGCTGACCCAGTGTTTGTGTCTCTGTGTTAAATACAAAATCCCAAATTGGAAGTAATGCAAGGGAAAAGCTCAGGGACCGTAAGGGGAAGTAGCCATGTAGATGGGTTATCTGAGAATCCCAAAGAAGAACTAATGTAGGATTTGCAGGCTGCCGTAGACCCAAGCGGAATGAGAGGCTGCTGAGAAGCTGTCTGGGTGGCATAAGCAAAAGGTAAAGGGAAGAGCCTGGGAAATCAAGTAAATGGGGGAACTCAAAGAGACTCCTGCTCTACAGGAATGGGGTGTAATGAGTAGGCATGGACAGGGTAAGGGGTGAAAAGAATGGCTGTGTCTCTGCCCCAGTATCTCCCTCATTCTTACCCTGAATTGTGCATGAAAGCCTGAATGACTGGCTTCTGGTTCCTTTCAAACCCTTAAACGAATTTCTTGACTGTCTTTTCTTTCTTTCTTTATTCTCCTTTCCCACCTTTATTTCCCCTCCTTCCTCTCTTCCTCCTTCCCAGCCTCATGCTCCCTTCTCTGCCTTCCACCCCAAACATTTGGTGAGTTCAGCAAACTTTTTCTGTAAAAGACCAGAGAGTAAATGTTTTAGGCTTTGTGAGTCATACAGTCTCTGTGGCAAAGACTCAAGTCCAAGTTGTAGCAGGAAAGCAGTCATGGAAAAAATGTAAATGAATGGGTATATTTGGGTCTCGATAATAATTTAATAAGAATAATAATGTATGGACACTGAAATTTGAATTTCATATAATTTTCACGTCACCAAACATTATTCTTCTTTTGAGTATTTCAACCATTTTAAACTGTAAAAAAACCAAAAAACATTCTTAGCTTGCCGGTTGTACATAAACATTGCCTTTGTCAGGCCCATGTGGGTTGTCGTGGACAGACCCCGGATGTAGAATATTAAAGAAAATACAAAGGGGTCTAAATGACAGTCCCTGCCTTCCTGCACTGTCGCTGTGCATAAGTCTGTGATGCCCTTATGTGCTCTACTACGACACGGCAGTGTGAGTGGCAGGTTAGATATGAGTGGCAGAAGTAAGGACAAGAGAGGGGAGATGGCCGCTGGCGAAGGCATCGTACTGCCCCTTGGCGGATGGATGATCTCAGACGCCTGTTCTTACAACTGCCCTCCCAGGAGACCCTCAGCTCTCGTTTCTTTTCCTAACTTGTAACCTCAGTCGCAGCATGGCTCTTCTGACTTTGAAAGACACTGGATTTCTCAGCAGGCATAGATGCAGCTACAACCCAGATTCCTCCCTCCGGGGTGGTCTCCCTCACCTTGCTGTAGTCTGTAGGGCAGGGGGAGGGACGTGTGTGAGCCAGCTGCACCGTGCAGGAATGAGCTCGAATGAGCTCAGCAGAGGGTAATCGAGCTGAGTTCTGCCCTCCCAAAACTTGAGTTAGGCAAGCGGTTCTCCCAGTCAGGGTTACCTGAGTAGGAAGGGTAAGTCCCTGCTCTATGCTTTTTGTCAAGTCCAGCCTAAGAAACCAGGACAGATCACAGTCCTTTACATTCTAACCTACCCCTGCCCCAGGAACAAAGAAGCAGGCTCTGCTGTTTCAATTTTGGTTTTTCAATCTCCTTCCCTCCCTCCCTCCCTCTTCCCTCTCTTTCTTCTTTCCTTTCTTCCATGTCTTAGTAAAAGGCCAAGGTACTGAAATATGAATTGATTGTGCAAAGCAAATGAAAATTTGCCTGGGGCAGTATACAGATTTTTCATTTATTTCCCTTAACATCTTCTAGTCCTTGACTGTGTGTATAAAGGATAGGAGCCCTAATTTATCACAGTGATTATAAAGAGATGCTGTGGCTTTTGTCTTTGAAATTCTAATGATTAGATGGCATTGTTATTTAGAGCTGGGGGGCCCTGGGCTGGAGAAGCCCTGTGTAGAACCCTGGCTCACACTGGCAGTTTTTATGATGAGAGAGCAGGTCCTCACTTTGTCTCCCAACACTGTCATATAGTAAAAAGAACACGGAACTTGATCCTTAGGAACTGGATTAAGATTCCAGCTTGATTATTTGTTAACTCTATTATCTTGAGAAAATTATTTAACCTCTTGGAAAGTAAGTTATCCATTCTGTAAAATGGAGATAATTAATATTAATGATTTTTAATTCATGGGTTTTGGGGGAGGGCATTGGGAGATAACAAATATAAAAGTGCTTTGCAAAGTATGAAATTGGAGAATCTTTCTAGAGTGATCTCTAGATTACCCAAGACTCTCCCAAATTTCCAAGGACCTTACTGGAGAAGAAGGTGATGAATGTAAAAGAAGAAAACAAAATTTTTCCTTTGGCTAATGTAAGACTCTGCTTACCAAACAATCTCCCACCTTCCATTTTTCCCAGTGGCTATTTCCTTAGTCCATAATCCTCTCCTTTCCTCCAGGTTCTATCCTACTGTTTAGCTATGTCCTACAAATAGCCTTTCCTTTACAGGCACTATCAGTTCATTCTGAAAACCCCTCCCTGTTCATCTATGCCTATTGAACTTTGACCCTGCTTTCAAGTCTATCTTCTCCAAGGAATGTTCTCCTACTTAGGTCCCTAAACAGAAAAGGATTGTACCCTTGGGAACATAATCATACAATCTCTTTTGTTGTTACATAGCCATTTCTGGTATGAGTGTATGTGTGTGTGTACTGTATATGCATAGAGAATATAAACACTTTGAAATGTATGTCACACGGTGCCTATGTGGTTCTGGGCCAACTGTTAGTCATCGATGAATATTTGTTGAATCAAAATTAAGTTAGGAAAAAAAAATTTTTTTTTAATTAAGTTAGGGGAAGCAGATGTAGCTCAAATGGTTGAACTCCTGCTTCCCATATACAAGGTCCCAGGTTCGATCACCAGTACCTCCTAAAAACAAGCAAAAAAATCATCTCTTATTGGGGAGTGGACGTAGCTCATTGGTTGAGCGCCTGTTTTTTGTTGGTGGGAATATAAAATGGTGCATCCACTGGGAAAAACAATTTGGTGGTTTCTCAAAAAATAAAATACAGAGCAACTATAAGACCAAGAAATTCCACTTCTGCTCAAAAGGACTGAAAGCAGGGACTCAAACAGATACCTGTACATCAATGTTCATAGTGGCATTATTCACAATAGCCAAAAGGTGGAAACAACCCAAGTGTCCACTGACAGATGAATGGATAAACAAAATGTGGTATATACATACAGTGGAATATTATTCAGCCATAAAAAAGAATGAATATATGTTCTAACATGGATGAACCTTGAAAGCATTATGCTGAATGAAATAATCCAGACACAGCAGGGCAACAAATATTGAATGATTCCACTTATATAAAATATCTAAGGTAAGCAAATTAATAGAGATGGAAAGTAGATTAGAGGTTACCAGGGCTGGGGAGAGAAAGGAATGGAGAATGATTGCTTAATAGGTATAGAGTTTCTGTTTGGGGTTATGAAAAAGTCTTGATAATGGATGGTGGTGATGGTAGCAAAACATTGTGAATGTAATTAATACCACTTAAAAGTGGTTAAAAGGGACATTTTGTGTCATCTGTATGTTATCACAATAATAAAAAAAAGTTGTTAGGCTATCTAGATTGCCTGAATTTAAGGTTTTTCTCAGGTCTCTGGAATCCTCATAGGTTCAATGGAAATTCATTGGAAGCTCTGAATTTGTTCTACATGAGGTGAGTTTGCAGAAATTGTTGGCACAGCCTTAGAGTGTATAAGTTTCTATTCAGCTCTTTCCACACCCACCTGGACAGTATGCTCAACAGCCAAGGGAAATCAGGCCTGAATTAAGGCTTCCAAAGTTGTTCCCCTGCTCCCAGTCCAGAACTGGTCAGAGATGTCCAACTTCAGATAGTTTAATGGACCCTGCAATCCTTCAGGGTCCCACAAATTAGGTGCTACAGGTGAAAAAATTTGTGTATTGAATTATATGGGTCCTCTCTACTTGTTCTGCCTACTGAAATAATATTTAAACTCACTAATGGGGAGTGAGTGTAGCTTAGTGGTTGAGCGCCTGCTTCCCGTGTATGAGGTTCTAGGCTCAATCCCTGGTAACTTCCTTAAAAAAAAAAAAAAGCTCACTGAAGCTTGGGAGAAGTGGGGATACACAATATTTGATTTTTCTTTTCAATGATAAAATTCTGATTTTTGGCTCTTCTGTCTGGGCTGGGATGTCTGAGAGTTACCGACAGACAATTGAGACAATTTATGTAAAAAAAACTTCTTTAACTTTGTGAAATTTTGTTGAATTCTCTAGTGGAACTTTTCACAATGGATTTATATCAAGTTGTGTGTGTGGGTATAAGAAAGAAAGAGAGAAAAATGAGGTTTTGTATAGTTTTTATTTGCCTGTGCCTATAAAAACACTCAGCAACCAGTAGGGCCTCTAAAATTAGTCAATGACCAGTCAATTTATGAAAAATCTGTCGTCAGTTGACTGAATTTCCCATTCCATTTAATCAGTGCCATGGTAACCCCATGTAAACAAAATCTTTCTTGTAAACACAATGTTCAGAATAAACTAGTTAGAGAAAACATGTGTTGGCTTTTTAAGTTGTGACCTTGGTGGGTGCGAGAAGCATCTGTTAGCAAGTAAGGCCAAAGACCAGTTGGCCAGCAGCTTGGCAGGAGTGTGGGTTCAAGCCATTTGCAACCTAGTCCAAGAAATAACCAAAAGACCACAGGGATGAGAGCACTGAGATGATTACCTGAGAGCAATTACAAAGTAAATGTAACAGAAAACATGGGAAATTCTTACAAAGAAGTCACAGATATGTGTGGAAATTATGTGAACTGGCTTTTCTCTCATTGCAGGAGCTTGGGATTCCTAATTCTGGTGTCCTGGCTGCAGAACCAGCATTGCGTGTGCGTGGTTGTGCGATGCCACCATCTGGGCCTCAGCTAGTCTTTGGCAGTCGTAGGTAACACCCAGCGAGGTCTGCCTGACCAGGGCTGACTTTCTGAAGACCTCAGGCCCAATGGAGAACATTCCATCTAAAACCCTTCCTTGATTTGGTTGGAGCCTTTCAACATGTGATGTTCTATGGGCTCAAATGGACTCTGAAGTCTCCCGCCACGGTGCCTCGGGCAGACACAACGTGAAGAGGGGGCAGCATTGCAGGGAAGTCGTATTGATGAGCAGTGGGTCACTGTAAGTTATGGAATCATAGTCTTCCGCTCTTGGTGAAAAGCTTATCAGAGTACAAAGGAGGCGTGTCAGTGGCATTCAGCAGAGTGAGGATTTTAAAGTTTTGATGGAAAACTGAAACTGCTCAGGAAAATCTCAAATGTTTTCCTTTTCCCAAATGTAACTTTCTCAAAACTGAATTCCTTTTAGGCTGTTATTTGACCCAGGACAGAACATGGATGGGTCTGAGTGTTTAGGCTTGCGATACTTCTTGGTATGACCATTAATGTGAGTCCCTTGGGAAATACTCTTTTCCATGGGCGTGTCCTGTATTGTCTTTTCCCTCCTCCTCCCACCTCTTCTCCGTACCGCAGAGGTAGCAATCCTCCTGCTATTAGCAAGATGTCTATTATAGCGTCATTAAAAGAGCCATAGTCAGTGCAAGGAATGACTCATGTCATGGAGGACTTAATAATTCACTGTAATAAAAGTATAAAGTTTTATGATAAAGCACTCTCAGGAGAGTTAAATATAATCCTTAGCGGGTCACACACTGACTACAAAGCTTACATTTGTAATGGTAATTTGAATTTACTGCATCGCCTTTAGTTTTTAAGCGTTTGTATGTCATTAGAGCTTATAAATTGATTTATATGTTTCAACTCCAGTATAATTCTGCATAAAGGTACAATAAATTTTATGGATTGGAGATATGGCATCTAAAACATTTTAATACAATTATTGTTCTAAATTCACTTAAATGGCACCAATGAAATGCAGCAGCAAAGATGCCAGCTTTTTGAAACTTTTATGAATTGGACAGGGTGGGAGTGGGCAGCTTTAGGTGGAGTGCTGCTGGGTAGAATGCTCTGCTCCCCACTCCTTGCTTGCTCGGCAAATAGGAGCCTTGGGGCTGCTCTTGAAAGACACCCACTGCCACGTGCCCACTGTGCGGGGACATCACGGGCATTGAGTTTGCAGGAGAGAGGCTATGCTCACAGCCCTCAGGCGGACTTTCTGTCATTTGTAGAACTAAATGGAATTCTCTGTCTTTCCAGAGGAACGGGAAGCTTGTCCAGGCCAGCAGCTTTCCCACTAGGAATTGAGAGAAGATCACCCATTTTTTAATGTTCTGCTCCAATTTCTAAAGAGAAGACACTAAAATAAAATAAACAAACCTGCTAGGAGAGTGAAATCAGAGGAGACTGCTGAGATGTCCTTTGGGGGCATGCCTGGCTGTCCGGCCGCTGGTCTCCTGGCTATTACGCTTTTGAGGAATGTGTCTCAGCCACCACCACCCCCTTTTCCTTTATTATCAGAAAAATAAAAGTCAAATAAACTGGATTATGAAAAATGAAAACCCAAACCCACAGAAACAAAACCTTGTTTATCTCACAGGCTCGGATCCAAATGGTGCAAACACAAACACAAGCTCTTGAAAGAAAAGGAGGGAGCCATCCCTCTTTACACCCCCACACTCCCTATTAACTTTTCACTTTTTTCTCATTTGTATTATTCCTACTAGCCAGCTAGGAGTGAGTTGTGATTAATTATATTTCCCTTCTGACTTTAAAGTTTCGGGGGCGATTGCTCACTGGCTCCTGTCCTGTGAGAACTTTGTTTACATTTGGCAGTGTGCTTTTAAGTCAGTGAAAGCTGCACTGAATTTGGCTAAAAATACTTGATAAACTATACCTTCTGTTTTAGGGCTTTAAATAATCACCGGGCTCTGTTTTTCTTCTTTGGATGCTGCTCCCCTCCAAAGCTGGTATAATTTCAGTGTGGATCATCAAAACCCCTTTTGTCTAATCCTGTGTACAGGCTTTCCCATAAGGAGACTTTAAGAGGTCCCGGTTCTCTCTGGTGGGCAGTTATCATTGTATTCCCTGTAGCACTCGCACATTAGAAAAGCTTTATCCCCTCATCGGGGGCAGCATTTTTGTTAGTGAAGCGCAGACGTAAATCTCCAGGGGCCCTCAGGACTCAGCGGGTGTGGCACTGTTAAATGACCCAGCCTGCTGGACAGGTTGAGGTACAATTTACTGGAAATATATTAAAAATGTCTTGGGAAATGATTCTTAAAAGTGTTCCCACTGCTGGCGCAATGCAGGTTGGGAAGCCCAGTGTGCAACTGAGAAAAATTAAATTGTAACGAAACCCCTGATGGCACAATGGTGGCTTGTGGGGAGGAGGGTTGAAATCAAGGAAATAAAGGCAGACGATTCAGCGTCTGGTGACTTTCTGCCGAGGCCCAAGCCAGGTCTGCACAGAGCCAGTGCCAGGACAGGTTGAGGCGCCTCCCTCTGACAACCAAGACCTGTGTGCCTTTCTAAATGTTTCAGAGTAGAATTGTCAAACTCTCCGTTCTCAGTTCTCTTCACCCTGAGACAGCCTGTGACACCGCAGAGCTAGCAGCCTCATGCAGCCTTATGTAGAGGCAAATTGGGCAGTCAATTGAGTTGACGGGATTTGTGAAGAGGAAAAAATTTTCCTAGGTCCAGCGTTTCAGCCTGGCATGGCTACTATTCAACTTGTTCTGCCCCCGGAAGGAAGGACTCCCATGGAATCCCTATTTAAAATGCAAATAGCCCAGAGAAAGGCACTGTACATTCATCAGTCATTCACACCGAAGTGGGATTAGAGTCACCAGAATTTAGCAAGCTGACCAGTCAGGACGCTAAGAGAGTGGGGCATAATTTGGATGAGCGGAAAGAATTTTTTCCAAGTTGCTTAAGGAAGGCAAGTCAGAGTAGAACGCTACAAAGGAGCTGGGGTTATCATAGCGCCTAGGAGACTGTGCCTGAGGACACACCAGGAATGGAGAAAGAAGACAGAAATGAGAGGTGGGAGGGCATCAGAGTGAATCTGGCAAACCTTAGACTTTGCCTTAGAACTGTCTTTCAAGTGACATTAGTCATTTTACAAATCTCACTCCTAGAGTTTTATCCTAGGAATCTTATCTATTATCTCTGAAATTTTCTTGGTCAGTTGGCAGATGGCCTTGAGCCCCTATATACTATTCAATTAACATTTTATTAAGCATATGAAAATATACAAATCACTTTCACATATGCCCCTTTGATTATTTTCATGATCCACTTGGCACATAGTAAACTGTCAATAAATCCTTGTTCAGACTAATTGGATATGTAGAATAGGTATTACCATTGTCCACATTTTATGGATAAGGAAATTGGGCCTCAGGGGGGTTAAGATCAGGCAACTGATCAGTGTTGAAGCCTCTCTTCACTCTTAGTGCCCACCCCCTTCATTAGGTCGAGAGTCTCCCCTTGCAACACCCCACTTTGGCCTCCCCTCCTTAGGCCATTCCAAGGTATTCTTAATTCTTTCTAGTCTGACTTGAAGGCCAGCTCTCCCACATTGCCTCCCATCTGAGCAAAAGTATTGGGCAAATCTCTGTGTGCTTCACCCTGTTAAAACAGATACATGTAGAGAAATTAAGTGTGGTGTACAGGAAGGTCCTTGACTTTCTAATTCCAACCTGCCAAGTCTGCTGGACTTCCAGGTCTCCAGCTTCCCAACCAGATAGACTTGCTTCAGACATGTAAGGCCTTGAACAATTCTGCTTCCAGAATCCTATTCTAATAAAGTGATCTAGCATAAGGGCAAAATTGAATTTACAAAGAGGCTTATCACATCATTATTTTTAATCGGAAAAAACTTAAATGACTAACATTGGGATCAGTGAACCATTTTCTTCCATCGTGCATAATAGGGCTGTACAAAGACTTGGGACCCCAAAGATCCAAGCTCATACACTGCTATGACCCAAAGCTATTCAAAGTGGGAAGCTGATGAAGAAAAGATCCTCCATATCCTCAAAGAGCAGCCTAAATCCAGGAGCCAAAGTGCAGGATGGTAAAATCAAATCCAGAATGGCATGATAGATAAGGGTCTGGGTTGATTATCTCAAAACCCTGGAGAATACTTGCATAATTGGCGGATTGGGATGGTGTTTGGGCATCAGGTTGGCTTATAGGTATAGTGTAGAGATGATTATGTCATTTGCCGATTGCCTAGTCTTGACCACAATGATTTGTTTCTGCCATTTCCTTCCTTTCACAGCTCACTCTCGCCTCAACCCAATATGGGCAAAACTTATCTTCTCTGGGATATGGAAGTCACTCTCTCCAGATCCCAGAGTAATCCAGTGGCTGTTTGAATGGGGTTTTGTACATTATACAACTTTTTTTCCTATTTTTTTTTACTGACACAATTTGATGTCAAAACATTCCAAAATAATTCTTAAACACTCTAGCTGAAACATAAGGATAATGATATTTCTTAGTATCACTCTATTATGGAATACGCTATGGCTTAATTATTCCATGCTATTCCTCTATTCCCCTCTACTCTTCTTGAAGTATAAGTCATATTTCCTTCCTTCCTCCTTTCCTCCCTTCCTCCCTCCCTCCCTTCTTCCCTCTCTTCAGCCCCCGCCTCCTTCATTCTTTTGTTTTTCTTTCTTTCACTGTTTTGTGCATATGTGTATGTGTGTGCACATGTGTAATGTGTAACAACTGAATGTGTGTGGAAGAAGAAGATATGCAACCCTAGGCCTGCACCATCCCCTGGTTGGAGCTATTAGCCACTTACATGCACAATTAACTAGCTGATTCTTAGATTGAAGGCTGAGGGAGCTAATTGCAGGTACAAAAATTTCACCCAGATAAAAAGAGGTTGGTCTGGGAATTTAATCTTTAAACCTTCTTCTTCAGGGTGACTAGATAGTTTTAAATGTATTTATTCATTTTTGGTTGACTCAGCTCACTCATTTGCTTTCATCATAATTTAATAATGTCACCCAGTGGAAGCACCTATTTGTTCCATAAATAACTTCTACCAAATAATATTCCATTCAAGTTCTGGCACAAAGGTCTGCTGTGGGGTATTTCTCTCTCTATAGTGAATTCTCTCTTAAATCTAAAATCCTGTGATAATTTATAGGAAATATGGGTGGTAGCGGTGGTGGTGGTGATGGTGGGGTGTGTGTGTATTGAATTCTCATTAAGAAGTATCCTTGAGAAAGGAATTGGTGATAAGCCTACTTTGTAGTTCCAGGCACCTCCATCCATTCTTATTTATCTTCTCCGTAACCCAGGGAGGTTGGCAGATTATTTCCGTTTAATACATGAGGTTGCTGAAGTTCTGTGAAGTGAAGTAACTTGCACAGAATCACACAACTCATCTTGGTGAGCCAGCATTGCAATATACACGTGCCTTTCTTCGATAAGCAAGTCCACATTTTCGTAGCCATCCTTTCCTCTGTCAGATGGGTGTGTTTAGCACTTCCCGGTAAATGTGTTCAATGTCCCCTCTTGTTTATCCAAATACACAATTGGACAATAAATGGAACCGTGGAAAATCCACGGTGCCAGAGGTCTTCATTCATTGCTGATTTTAAATGAACCTTGAAGCAAAGGATGAAAAGAGCCATTAGCAGGAAAGAGTGTAAACTACATTAGAAGAGGGGAGAAAATTGCCCAACGTTTGGTCAGCCTGACAAGGTAAAAAGGAAGGAGGGGTGGGGGAAAGCTATTAGGGAAGGAAAGACTTCCTCACACAATGGTACTGAAGAGCAGGTATGGGGTGGAATAAAGTGCCTGTGTGGGTCTGGAAACAATGCACAAGTTACCAGGCAGGAGAGCCATTCTTTCTTTACAGTTGAAAACATTACCAACTCCTCCATCCTTCTCGCTCTCTTCTCCCAACTATACCTCCACCTTCCTTGGATTCTCTGTCTATGGAACTTAAAGCATATTTGAGGTGCTTAAAGGAGGCCTTCGACTACTGTTTAACAAGTCAATACTAATTACTGTTTAGCACTGGATTATGGGCCGGATCATGGAATTAAAACAGAGCTGTTAGGACACCTTTGTAACTGGCAAAGAGTTAATGAGCACACGCTGGGTCCCTGTAGTAACTGCCAAGCTGGTTTACTATGTTATTTCGGTGGTGCAGGAAGAAAATCTAATAAATCGGTTTACTTTTATCTGGACGTGTACCTCCTTCATTAGGAAAATGAGGAAGCTTCATTGTAATGTTTATCATAAGTTGGGAAATTATTTTTTACTTTGTTCGATTAGTTGGTATCTGCATGGTGTGGATATGTATGTTTAAGGAGGAAAAAAATTACAACCAAATCTGGTGTCAGCAAGAAGACCTGGATTCGTAGCATAAACAGAGGAAGGGGATTGAACTGAAACTACCGCTGGTGACTGGACTGTCTCTCATGACTCTGTTTGGGTGCATTGTATATCCGGGTATATTTGGGAGCCTATGTTTCTGGAAAGGGAAAGCTATTTTACCCTCCTCCAAGCCCAGTCACCTGGGGTTTCTTGGTAAGGGCTCCAAGAAGGGAAGGGAGGAAGCTAGTAGGGACAGGGGTGAGTTATGAACAATCTGTTTGTTCTGATTAGATGTCCAGCTGGGATGGTGAACAGGCTTCCCAATGCAACTCATTTATGTCACCAGATCCCTGAGCAACTAAATGGTCATGGCTTTGGGGTCCTGCTGACTAGAGTGGGATTTGAACCAGTGACCTATAAGCGAGAAATGCGATTTGCTATTGCTTGGTGCATGTGCTGTTTAGCTTGACCCTCTCATGGCCCCCCACTGGCTCCTCAAAATTAACATTTAGACATGTTCGGCACTGAAATGTGGGGTGCAGATGACTACCCTAAATTTGGTGATCACATCTATAGTTGATTTCTCAAAGCTTTAAAATGGTTGACAGGAGATACTGCTTGTATAAATTTAACACATTAATTTTCTTGTATGAAAACAAAGCAGGGAAAATGCTCTATACATAAGTTAAGGTATGTAAAATATAATGTCTAGATTAATAACTGGTCTTATTTTTCTTCCCCTTAAACTTTACTGTTTACTTCAGTAATACAATACTGGAGTTGCATTGTGGGAACTAGTGGTCCATTAAGATGTGTAACATATGCAGTTGGTATTACATATAATATAAAAAAAAAAAACAACCCTTAATCTTTAACCTTGGTTCTATAGAGAGGTGCAGGGGATCAATTATAGATAAAAAGAGGGGAGATCTCTGAGGACTTGCAAACCTATTGGCAATTTCTCAAAGTACAGGGCTGCTTTTGTATATATTGGTATTTAGCTTTCCATGGCTCAGACAAAGAAAAACGTTGTAATTGATTTTATTTGAAAGCAAGAGATGGGGCCAAAGGGGAACTTTTGGTCTCCGGTTTTTGCTTTCAGCCCATATAAAGTAAGCATTCCTACTAGAGGTGTTTAATGGTGTACTCAGTCTTTTTGGGGGGTACAAGTGTGAATGGGTGCCTCAGGCAAAGCAAGCTCCACCTCTCAGAACCTCAGAGACTGTGGGAATGATCCCTGCCCTCCTGACCCATCTTTAATTGGCCTATAGTACAAGAAGCAATTAAAACTAAGGGTCTGATTCATAAAATGTGAACATGCCAGTTAAATGCGTGCAGGAGGATTCCCGTTCCTAGTGCTGGGACAGAAGCAGCAAAAACTTTCTTTTTGCCTTCTAAGCCCACCTTTGGAAATTTGCTTTTCTCTCCTCGTCTGGGGCCTAAATTCCCTCCGTCCTTTTTTTGATAAATCTAAAGCCGGCTTCAGGGCTGTGGTGGGCTCAATTCACCGTGCCCTCCTGCTGACCTGCCTTCCACCCCGCCCCCTTGATTAGATGTTTTAATCGTGATTTTTCATATATATATATATATATTATATATATATTATTTAACCACTTTTCTATTTTGCCCCATAGTCTATGGGAAGAAAAAAGCATAGTTTCTCATAGAAACTGAGTTGAGCGGTACTTTCTGCAGAGGCTGAAGCTAAGGGAAAGCTGCCAGATCCTGCCAGAGATAAGCTTCAGGAATGAGCTGGGTGTAGAGAAAGTATCCCAGAATTCCAAGATATTTAATTACAATACCAGGGAAACCCTCATTTGTGCAATCACTATTTACATTTTCCCACAACTTGTATCTCCTCTGCCCCCAACTATTTAACTCCTAATATTAATGTATGGGGTTTCTGAAATTTGTATGGAAATTTTGTCAAGTTGAATATGATTCTTGGGAAGCATTTCATAAATCTCTCATTTGTTCTGAGAAACAGAGAGAGGCTCTTGTAGGAGATGCTAATTAGGGCTGAGAAACATATAATTTTTAGTTCGGCCACATTTCCAAGCATAGGAGTCCGTTTGAGATGCCTCTTAGACTAATGTCCTAACCTAGGAAAGAACTGAGAACATTGTCTTAACTGTCTGGGATGAACTAAGTTGACAAATAATCACTTGGTTCCGTCTTGGGTTTGCTTTGTTTAATAAACAATAGTCTTTTCCTCTATTATTTCCTGCAGTTTATATTTTACTGCCCTTCACAAAGTTTCAGCTTATTTTACAGAGTGGTGCTATAGGCCTCATTATCCTGGTCTCTTTCTCTGCTCTTTTCAATAGGGCAGGGGATTATCAGCCCCTTTAGCCTAGAAAAGGGCTGCATCTACACTACACCAAAAAACCAGGCAGAAAGTGAAAAAATTCAGTCCAAATCCCAGATGGCTCCAGATGCATGGCATTGTGTAGACAGAAACAGCCAGATGGCTGAATGGATTTTTCACTTTCCATCTGGGTGCGTGACATGGTGGAGATGTAGCCAAAGTCTTGAGCCAAAAGAAAATGCCAGCCAAGGAGATGAGGTATTGCTACTTTCCAGGCACCTAATTCCTGCTGGGAGGTACGTGTGGCCCTCGGTTTAATTTCTTCTTTCGGAAGCAGGTCAGTGTTGGCGGAACAATGATTGTCAACTTCTAGAAATAAAGAGGGAGGCAGACAGGCCCAAAGAGATGCGGAGATATTGTCTCAGTCTCATTTATTTCTTGCAAGGACAGGTCTTTTACTGGCTTAGTAGGAAGAGTGACACCTTGGGAAGGACTTCTCCTCCTGGGTCTCTGGAGGTCAGCAAGCTGGAGGCACTACAGAACACCCAGTGAAAATGAAAACATCAAGGAGCTTGCTGTCCATCATGGGCATCACTAAATCTTTTTGAACAACCCTGGGCAGTGAATTATGGAAGCATGGAATTGACTTACAGTTTATTTCTAGTAACAGGCAGTTACTATGTCAAATCTGAAACCATTCAGAAAGGCCTATAAAAATATATGACAAAGTAACAGGCTACCCCTAGCTCCTTTTAGCATGTTTATGAGTTTAAACTGCATTGAGCTTGTGTTTATAGAAACGAACACAAGGATTTCTTATGTCACATCCTTAATCTCTCTTCTCATCTCACAACCTGATTTTTTGTGACCGTGGGGTGGTACCAAAATCTTTGGAACGTTTGAACTCCTAACCAAAGTTGCTATTCTGTTTGGAAGCAATTTTATTGATGAGCACACAACTTATTTTTTCAGAAACTGTTAAAGTTATTTGCTGAGGAACAGCATAGCTAAATGACAATTGCAAAAGAAAATCATTTCCAAGTTACCTTTCACCTACTTTTCCCCCCAACACTGTTTGACACTTACTGAGAAACTAATTGCAGGCTGAGTGGGGCCATGGGACAAATGCTGCAATCCAGGCATAATGCGACACCAAATATAATAAGGTAACATATTGTTAAAAGTCAATACCCCAAGTCTAACAATACGGTGTCACAGACTCATAAGCGTGTAACCATATAATACATAATTGTCATCTGCAGAGAAAAGATCTAATTTTGATAATGCATATTGAGATTGGTTGTCTGAAAAATGTGTATGGCTCCAGAAGGTTTGACAGTCCTGAATATCACATAATAGCATGTAGCCAAGGAACATGGGATGGAGGGAAGGAAAAAAAAAAAAGACTCTATTCCAGAACACAAGCACTCCCACTCACAGTTATATTTTTAAAAGAACACGATTCTGCTCAGACAATGAGCAAGTTTACTGTAAAGGATGACTTGTTCTTGGGTTTCCATACCTGGAATCGGTGTGTATGTGTGCAAGGATCCCTTGCCTCCTGGCAGGGCATAGGGCAGTGGGGTGCTTTGTCCCCACACCAATGGCACGAGAGTTCACTACTGGCTCACTGATTCTCCAATCTCATTAACTTCTGTGAACTTGGGCCCTGACTGGTCTGAATGTAGCTCTCACAGCTAGAAGACTTGCCTCTCTTTTAAATTTCTGGAGCAATTATTTATACCTCTTGTCTTGTATCATTCATCTGAGGCCACTCTGTCAATGTATGTTTGTGATCATATCTCAAGTCCCTTTACTTGAAGACAGGGACATATCTGTGACTCTTCGTGAATCACGCCATCAAGACACTTAGTCTGCACATAGTACATGAACATTAAACATGTGTGGAACAAATGCCTAGTAGGAACAAAAGCAGATCAGTACCATTTAATGAGGGTAAAAGGAAACTTAAAGTCATCAAATTTGCTTCCTGATAGTGTCTGACTTCTTATGGCAATGTCTCTCTTGAAACCCCTCCCTCTCTTCTCTCTCCCTCCCTCCCTCCCTTCCTTCCATTTCATCATCAACATTTTTATTGTACATGGTTCTATGTGCAAAATGTTGGGAGAGATGCCCTGGGGTAGATAGAATAAGAAAAAAAGCCATCTGTCTTTAAGGAGACCATAGTCTAATTGATGAGCTTACACAGAAGTAAGTATTGGAGGAGGGAATGGATTGCAAGGGCTACAAATGCTGTCAAGCGCCCCACAGGGCGCTGGTGAGCTGGCGCAGCAAGGTGACGCAACAAAGGGAGACAAGCAGACACAGAAAAACGCACAGCAAATGGACACAGCGAGCACAAGCAGCAAGGGTGGGGGCGATGGATTAAAAAAAAAAGCTGTCAAGGTGATTGTTTTTGTTATTATTGTTTAAATAGCTAAAGTTCAAAGCAGAGAAAGTAAATTGCTCTGGAAGTTCAGAGAGTGGGAACAGTATTCATAAGGCTGACTGAGGAAGTTTCTTTTGGGGGGTTGGGGTGGTGGACCCTTGGAAATGAGGCAGTGCTTTCCAGGTAAAGGAACAGTAGAAGAAAGTGAGGGTCATGTGCAGCAGCCATTTCCATTTTAGCTGACAGTGGAATGCTGGGGGAGGAGGGACCACAGTGGAAAGGTTTGTTTGAGCAGAATCACGGAGGATGCTGCCTGGCAAGCCAAGGTGCTTGGAGGGCCACTTGTGGAGGAGAGGCCTGACGTGGTCAGCTTGACTCGGAGAATGGACAGGCAACTACAGGACGGCCCAGTTCCAGGTACAGGCATCATTATGAAAGGATGAAGAACATCATCTAGAAGGGTCCTATTTTCTTCAAAATGTGTTTAAAATATTTTAAAAGATGGAAAATATTTCTTTTTAAAGCACAGACTGATTGGAAGTGAGTTTTAAGTGTTACTGACATAGTGCCTTGATGTAGCTGGGCATCTTCACTGTGTGCTGAGGACATGGCTGGTAGAAATTCAGGAGAGTGAGGCCTGGGTGATGGAGTGGACAGTGGAGGCAGCTGCGTGCCAGACTAATTGGAAGGGGGAGCCAAAGGGCTCTGTAGACCTCAGGTCTGTGAAAACGTATTTCCTTAGGATTCTCTGGGTTGAGAGAAAAATGGGGAAATGGGGAGGATTCCAGCAGGGAACTGTCATTTATTGAGATCCTCTATGTGCATGGCATGAAGATACTATGCTTTTTCTTTTTTTCTTTGACCCCTTCAATCCCCACAACATCTCAGTGAGGCAGATGTTATTATTCTCAGTACACATGTGAGAAAACCACAACTCAGAGAATTTTAATGACTTGCCCGAAGTTACAAAACCAGATTTAGTGCAGGGTTTCAACCCAAGAATTGTTTGAGTCCCAAACTCATGTTTTCCTTGCTGCACCCCCATGCTATTATACTGACATGCCTCATCGTTGCCTGTTATTGAGCAAATTATCATCTCAACAATACCCACCTCCTGCATTGCCCATTTATCTCCTGGCTGAGGCCTGCTGGATCTTACCTCTCTCATAGAGACATGAAGAAGTGGGTAAGTCATAGAAATGAGAGTTCCATCCTCAAAAAGACAGAGCAGAGATGGCCTGAGCCCTCACTAGGGGCTTCTTTCCCCCTGACCTTCAGTTTGAGATTCATGAAGGGGTGGCACAGACCTAGTATGAACTTTAAACAGGGAAGGAAAATCAGAAACAATCCAAGAAAAGTCTGCTCTGGCCTAGAAAAGTTTACTTTTCCTGTACTCCTCCCATTCATTAAAGGCTCTACCCTGAATATGGTGACCAAAATTGCATGTCTCTAAGGACTGATTTTGTAATTGATCCAATTTGTATCTCCCCTACCTCCTCAAGGGTGGATTTTAGGGGTCAAGGTGGTAAAGCTGTGAGCTTACCATGGAGGCTAGAACAGTGCTTCCCGACATTTTTCACATCACAGTACAGATAAAGAATGCTCATATTTTTAGGGCACCCTGGGGAAGACAGATTAGCTGCTTCTGGCTGAGGCCCTGGCCCAGGGCACTGGCCCCTCCAGCCTTGCTGAGATCTCACCTGTAACCCACCTGAGGCATACCTGTGTGCCTGGTGGTTAGAAGCTCTGGGATGGAGGGGCCACTGCTTAGCACCCTCAGCTCCGGGCTCACAGATTGATCATCAGAGGTCAGCACAGGCCCTGGCTCACCTGCAGTTTTTAAGTTCTTAGTATTTTTAAAAATAAGGGAGATCGGAAATAGGGTTACAAAACCTGTGATGCATTGCAAATGTGCTATTTGCATGATAATCACAGGACTTATAAAATAATACATAGCCCCAGAGTATAGAGAGACGTAGGTTAAACCTACATGACGAGCACCTTTTCAAGCCTGTCAGGATGCCGTGGTGAGGCCATGTATAATGTCATCTGGAGAACATCCCCAAGTCTACATTTGATGCCTTTGTGATCTGAGGTCCAGGCCAAATGCACCCCCACTTGTGCAATATACCCCGATAGGTAAACCATAAATGTAAGCAATGGAAATATATTAGGCCGTTGCTATATGTGAGATCCTATACTTTTACGTGGACTATTTACTTAAAACCTCACCGCAGCACTAATTGTCCCTGTGTTACAGGTGAGCAGATTGAGGCTGAGGGGAAGAGATTAGGCACCTTGCTCTAGGCCACATGGCTCTTGAGTGGTGGGAATGTGAGGCCGGTATCAGAGGTCTCCCTAGACTACACTGTCAAAATTCTCTTCAGAGCATTCTCCTCAGATGCAGGTGGATAAAGAGGAGTCAAAGTGTTGCTCTGCAAGCAACTGGCTTTAAAATCTGCCCACTTTGGGGTGGGGGGGTGGGGGTGGTTAGTGAGAGCAGGGTAAAAGAGGTAAAGATTGTGTAGTATAGTTAGTGAAGCCTTTTGTACCCCTGAGTGGCTAATGGACCACTGTTTAGGGTTGCTATTAGGTTGGTGGAAAAGTAATTGCGGTTTCGGACCGTGAATTTCAAATCATTATAAATAGGCTCAAACACAACTTTTTAAACCAAAATAGGAACCGTTACAATCAACACATTTTTGCCAACGAGAAATAAGTTTGTTTATTCCTGTAGCATAAAAATCCATGCTTCGGGATTCGATGAACTCTTGGAAAGCATTTTCTGCATCCTGCTGGTTGTGGAAGTGTTTTCCCTGCAAAAAGTTGTCGAGATGCTTGAAGAAGTGGTAGTCGGCTGGTGAGAGGTCAGGTGAATATGGCAGATGATATAAAACTTCGTAGCCCAATTCGTTCAACTTTTGAAGCTTTGGTTGTGCATCGTGTGGTCGGGCGTTGTCATGGAGAAGAATTGGGCCCTTTCTGTTGACCAATGTTGGCTGCAGGCATTGCAGTTTTCAGTGCATCTCATCGATTTGCTGAGCATACTTCTCACATGTAATGGTTTTGCTGGGATTCAGAAGCTGTAGTGGGTCAAACCGGCAGCAGACAACCAAACAGTGACCATGACCTTTTTTGGGGGCAAGTTTGGCTTTGAGAAGTGCTTTGGAGCTTCTTCTCGGTCCAGCCACTGAGCTGGTTGTTGCTGGTTGTCATATAAAATCCACTTTTCGTCACACGTCACAATCTGATAGAGAAAGGTCCATTGTTGTTGTGTAGAGTAGGAGAGGACGACACTTCAAGACGATGATTTTTTTGATTTTCGGTCAGCTCGTGACGCACCCACTTACCAAGCTTTCCTACCTCTCCAATTTGCTTCAAATGTTGAACAACTGTAGAATGGTCTACGATGAGGTCTTCGGCAACTTCTCGTGTAGATGTAAGAGGATCAGCTTCAATGATTGCTCTCGGTTGTTGTCAACTTCCGATGGCCGGCCACTATGCTCCTCATCTTCAAGGCTCTTGTCTACTTTGCAAAACTTCTTGAACCACCACTGCACTGTACGTTCATTAGCAGTTCCTGGCCAAATGCATTGTTGATGTTGTGAGTTGTCTCCGCTGCTTTACACCCCATTTTGAACTCAAATAAGAAAATCGCTTGAATTTGCTTTTTGTCTAACATCATTTCCGTAGTCTAAAATAAATATAAAATAAACAGCAAGTAATAAGTCATTAGCAAAAAAAAAAAACATAAAGTGAGAAATGAACATTAAAATGATGTATAACATAACAACATTTAGTAAAGAATGTATTCTGATATCAAACGGCAAATTTCAACAATGCAAAACAGCAATAACTTTTGCACCAACCTAATATGTTTAGCAAATAAAAATATAGGACACCCAGTTATATGTGAATTTCAAATAAATAATCAATACTTCATATATAAGTGTGTCCCAAATATTGCCTGGTGCCTACTTATACTAAAAAATCCTTTGTTTATCTGAAATTCTCAAATTAAAATTCGACTGAGTGTATTCTATCTGGCAACTGCTGTTGATACTGTTTGTTGGTCAGTAGGGATTCCCTTTCACATGTATGGCCCTCTGATAGCACTAGATAAAGGCAGGTATTATTTAAAATGGAAAAATAAATAATTGTGACTATAGAATCACAGGAAGATCTACAATAGGTAGATCTACAATAGGTAGAAGATAAGGAGGGACATTGGA
This sequence comes from Cabassous unicinctus, assembly GCA_029593785.1. NCBI lineage: Eukaryota > Metazoa > Chordata > Mammalia > Cingulata > Chlamyphoridae > Cabassous > Cabassous unicinctus. Next base: position 46,773 of record JAQZBX010001530.1, read on the forward strand.
TAGTTGAGAAGGTGAAAGATATTCCTAGTAGAGGAGAGGAAATTTGTTGGGATGTATCATGAAGGCAGAGAACTAACATTTATCGAGTACCAAGTACCAAGTGCTTGCCAAATTTTATGTTCTCACCTTCCATACAGGTGAAAATGTCCAGTGTTGTTGAGGAAAATTGGAGGGGGTGGGGACAACTGCCCACATGCTCTCTATGTTAATAGTCTCTAAAACAGATTTAATCACAAGGACCATCTCAGTAAGCTTTTTCTTAAAGGGCTAGCTAACAAATATTTTAGTCTTTGCCAACTGTGTAGTTTCCATTATAACTACTAAACTCTGCCATCGTAGGGTGGACGCCGCATAGGCAACACATAAACAAATAGGTGTGGCTGTGTTTTAATGAAACCTTATTTACCCAAACAGGCAGAGGGCCGGCCAGCTGCGTTTGGCCTGTGGACCATGGTTTGCCAACCCCTGACCAAAGGCATGGCCTTTGCAGACTGCCCTTGCTTACTAGACAGTCTCAGCTGCTACCTTGTTGTAACTCCAATATGTGCCCTTGCCTTCTCACATACCTGGTGGCACTGAAAAGTCATGGAACTAATATTTTCTCAGGCCAGTGCAAGTGGCTTCTGGGCAGGTGTGTCTTTCAATGTCATGTACTTATACCATCAGGTGCCGTGAAGAATTGGCCCTTTACCACTGCTCTCAAAACCAGGATCTGAGCCAGCTGAGCAGAGCTGACTCATCGCCCTGTAGCAGCACCTCCTTTTAAATCCTAAATGACATTCCCCAGCTCGATTATTCACCTTGTTCACTAGGCTTGGTTCTTAACAACTTTTCGACTCACTCCAAAAGTCAAATCCACCCTCAAAAGATAAAGACTGCTACTGTTGGGGGTTTTCCAGAGAATTTGCTCAGGAGTGTGACGAATAGTCCCAGTGAAGAATTCTAAAACCTCATTCTGACAGCATAAATAGAGTAAGGACAGCTCTTGGGAAAGACTCGAGCTTCGGTCGCATGTGAAAATGGTGCCATGTTTATTAAAAGGTCATGCCCACCCTCTTTCATACTTGTTTCATTTGACTGGCTCAAAAGTGGCATGCAGTTATGTGCATACTCTAGCAACATGGCCATTTAGACAATCCAGAGATCTGGGAACACCGACCAAATTTAGCCATGAAACCACCACCTCTCCTTCTGAACCAGGGAAGCAGCACGTCTGAGAAGTGATTCCCTCCTGGGGGAGCTTTGCTAAAGCATCACAAATTCCAGACCTCTGTCCTGCCTCAGCAGAGGATGTACATATCACAGTTTACCAGTATTTCTGAGAGGAGTTGGGCCTCCTGCTCGCGCTGGAGGCACAGGTCTCAGAGGAGCCCTTCTGGCTGATATTGCAGGACGTTTTCTTACCCTCTCCACTTTAGAGTGTTAGTTTCCTATGCACCACTGTGGTCTTTCTTGTCAGAGGGACGCTGAGTGTGTGAGAGCAGGCAGCACCTGAGACTCACTTGAGGCTGTCAGATGTGATTTCAGCTCATCTTTTGAGGTCCCTGAGGGAGGAATTCTGGGTTTCCATGGAAAATTGAGTCTCACCTGGAAGTGGGCAGTGGTCCTCAGACCATCAGTCCACTTCCTCTAGTTTTTAAAATTTAAATGCAATGTAATGTATTATTAATTTTCTGGCGATGATATGACTTTCAAGTCCCTGAGGGATTAGTCTCCTTTATGTGTAGAGAAGAAAAGCATCTCAGGTTTGCACAAATAAAATAGTTCTCAGTAGTAAAGCAACCAGAAGGGCATCGGCAAACAGCCTGGTTTCACTCAGCTTCTAAGCCAATCCCAGAATCTCCATAGAAAGTTACTATACTAATTAACTCATTTGTCAGGCTTTTGAATCATATTTATCTGCTAGAGAAGTAACAGCATGTATGAAGCTTTTCTATATAGCACCTTGGACTATTTATATGCAGCCTGAAGGCTTAGTGATGTACACCTTAAATAAAGTCTTTGGTATGTGGTATGGGGAAATGGCGACACATTCCTTTGTTCAAGAGTCAGCCTGACCAGGGAGTGAATGTAGCTCAAATGGTTGAGCACCTGCTTCCCATGTAGCAGGTCCTAGGTTCAATCCCTGGTACCTCATTAAAAGAAAAAAAGTCAGCCTGACCAAATAGAGAACAAATATTAATAATTTTTCTTGTAAGAAGAATTAGATTTCTAAGCCTTCATTATTTAATACCTATAATTATTCCATGAGTGAAAATAGAAGTAATTCTTGCAATGCTGAAGCAGGTGACATGTGTACACATTTTTTTTAGTGTGACATTGTGTAGGGGACTGGGAAGAAAAGCTACATGCTACCAGGGAGTGAGTGGAAGGTCTGCTGGTTGGCATTTGAATGGCAGCGCTGGAAGACAGCTTTGAGCGTAGTCAAGGAATCATGGGTTTAAATGGACTTGAAAAGTCATCTAACCCAATAGCACCCATCTGGAACATGAGGCGTCATGGCCTAGGGTAGGAGTTCTTTGGGTAAGCAGGGCAAACACTCGTCCATTATATGAACTTCCTCAGCACAGCTTCTAGACAATTCTACCATCCCTTCCCGAGGTTACTGAGGTTCATTCAGCAAACTATTTAGACGTCCATCTGACTGAGTTACCAGTCCCATCCCAGAGCTAGGTAGATAGCTGGTTCACTTGGTAAAGCCCATCTCCTAATAGTCAGCACTTGAAGATCTTCTATTTATAGAGTTAGCATGGAATAACTGAAAGATCATTCAAGTAGGAATGAGGAGAGATGGACACTAATCTCCATTCTGCCATGGCTGGCAGGAACTTGCTCAACCTCTCAGGCCTTACTTTCCTCATCAATGAAACAAGTGATTTGAACAAATGATCTCTAAGGGTCCTTGCAGTTGGAAAACTCTGACCTCCTCTATGTCTTGGTAGCTCTAAATTATGGGCTTGAAGGAAGATCCCACCCCACATCTTCATTCAGAAAGTTTACCTCATGTAGGATCTTTGGTGCCTGAAGGGACATCTTGGAAGAAGCCTGGGAGAGAAGCAATGCTTCCTCTGGTGCCTGCTTGCTGTTCCAATATTCTGCCTCCTAAACCTGGCCGTAGATCACGTCGGCCTGGAGGTGCTGTTTATTCTTTCAGCAAATCCTGTATTCAATACACTGTCTACTGGCACCATTTTTCTTCACCAGTGTCAGCAGAAACAGGAACTGCTTTCCTTCCTGCTTTTGTTCTGACTGTTGCCCCAAAGAATGAGAGTTTACCTTCCATTGCTATTTCACTCTCACTGGGATGTGTGTCTTTCCCCACATGACTCAGTGTGGTGAAGAGCACACAGTGAGTACTCACTATGTCCCTGCTGATGTGAGTTCAGGGAAGGAGGTTTTGGATGCCTTTCTTCCATCTCTCCATATTCAGTTGAACGATTGACAGAGAGAGAGGTCTTGGGGTAACTCAAGGTCAGTAATAAAATAGATGCAGTTATAATAATAGTTATGATGTGCTGAACGTTGTAGTGGAAGATGTTGATAAATCTACCCCAATTCCTTTGGATCCTTTATTTTTTCACCATTTTTATGCATCCCCAGCCACTTTGCTTCTTACACACCAAAACTGTACCTCTTCTTCTGGAGGACTTTCTTCAGGCTACTGGAGCCTTCTTTGCCCAAAGGTTTGGAGAGCTGAAAGTACCTGGAAACTTGTTCTCTTGGAGAGGCCTTCACTGATGACTATCAGGTCCAGGACTACGGAAGCCCAGTTTCATTGCCTTGGTAACTCTGAGGCATAACTTACACTCTAGGGTTCCCTTGGCACCAGGCTGAAGCTACCTTCCATGAGATTTTGACTGAAATCAGATCCTTTTGTTTGGCACCCTCCCCTTTCTTGTCTTGTTTCTACCATTCCTTTATAGATTTCTCCTGAGGGGACTTTCCTAGCAAATCAAACACACACACATACACACTAATCCTCATCTCATGTCAGGGCCTCATTCTAGGGAGGCCCCCCCAAAGCAAGAACCGGTTCTGTTGCAAGCCCTATTTTAGGCACCTGGCACAATTATCACTGATCCTTAATCTAACCCTGCAAGGTAGGCATTACTATCCCCATTTTGCAGATGAAGAAACTGAGGTTCAGAGAGATAAATGACCTTTCTGAGTTCATCCAGTTAGGAAGTGGTGCATCCATAATTCCCACTTCGATCTACCTGTCTACAGATTCCATGCTTGTTTTTCTCTACGAGGTTTGCTCATAGTTGAATGAATTGCTCTTTGAGGGAGATTGTAACAAAGGTGCTAGAGGATCTTTCAGTTTTGCTCAGAGGGGCCCCTGCCTTAGAAAGAGCTGTTTCCTACATGCTGGGGCATGAGGTGATTTTACCTTCTCCTGGGAGGGCTGGAAAACTTGGCCAACTGGAAAGGTCGTTTGTGTGTGTGTGTGTGTGTGTGTGTGTGTGTGTGTTAATACAAAACAAAACACCAGACTATGTAAAGTGGCAGTTGCCAGAAATATTGTTCTTGTCCCTCTCCAAGTGCTAGTAAAAAATTAAGTTATGATTCTATCCTCTGCTGAAATGGACTTTCCTGGGATTGGAGTAGTTATGGTCCTAATCCACAAACTATCCATCACAATGGCATTGGCAAATGTTTGTGTGCGGTAACTTCCCCCCAGTGAATCTCTTGCATTTCCACAGCTAATGGTTAAACAGGACTTGGACCGATATTTGCATCTCTCCCAGCCTCTGGCAATCTGATTATTAGTGCAATAAATATACAACATTTAATAACTCTTCACTTTTCCACTTTGAAACCATTAGTTGTCTCCAGGTTGACTATGAAGAACTTCAAATTCAATTCATTAGCATTTCCTTAAATAGTCCTCTTAACAATGCGGGTCTGGTTTTCCCATTATGTACTGTCTCTAATAATGGTTTTACTTCTAACCTATTATTAATTAAAAAATAAAAAAGAGCCCTCCACACTCTCCACTTCTGAATAAGGTTTATATCCTCTCTGCGTGAACGGCAAAGAGCCCTTTAGAGTGTGGCTTGTAGTGTTTTATAATTGCTATCAAGGTAAATAATTTAGCTGGTCAGAGAGAGTGCACTTCTCTTCGCCTCGAGTGGACAGCTCAAGTCGCGGCCAGTCGGGCAAACCAAACCCAAGGCAAAGAGAAGCAGCGCTGCATGAAACTTTCATTAGGAGCAAGCAGGAAAAGGCAGCCTTTCTTAGGGATGCCTCAGTGACCCCTGAAGCTTGCCGTGACCAGAGACTCTGCTATCCCTTCCCCCTGCACATCTGCAGCCAGATGGGGACTCCTGGACCCCCGGAAGCCTCGCAGACGGGAGCATCTTTCCCCAGAGGCTTGAAGATTTTGCCATGAAGGACAAATGATCAGGCACAGATCCTCTGGACGCCCTAATCTTTTCTTTCCCTACTTCAAAGCTTTCTGCATTGCCTCTGAGCCTGTAATTACCCTGGGGGTATTTTAGACGTGAAGCGACACCAGCAAAATTGCACTTCCTGATCATGGGAGTCCACAGTTGTGTTTAATCAATTATGAAGCTGGTCATGAGATGGAGTTTTTTAGCCATAACCATTAAAGGGGAATCATGATCCAGCCCAACCCCTTGTGCTCAGGGTGAGGGACCACAATCTGAAATTAAAGAAACCCTATCCACTTGATGTGGTTTAATTTAGTTTCTACCTCCCTAATTAAAAGCATACCATTACCCACCCACATAACAAACTGACACTTTTGTGCTAGGCTGGAACTCTTAAAAAAAAAAACCTGCGAAAGTTAGGTGGAGCTAAAACACTGATTTCAAGATACCAACAGAGGCTCCCAAACACCACAATAGGATCGAGATTTATTTAAACTGGAAGCTTTAAACAAGCTTACAGGCTGTTTGTGAGTCAGTTTTCTCACTCTCTCTCTTGCACAGTCACACACACACACAATCCTACACACACCTTTGTTTATTTACCATCAGCAGTCCAAAAAGGAAAGTAGTTTCCTTCTGGGATATTCTTTTCAGAGACCTGTGTGTCTGTGTGGTCAGGCTGGGGAGTTCCAGGGAAAAGAAATTCAGATCAACCCCAAAGCCCCGAGTCTTCAAATAAATACCCTGGGCATGCGGTGACTGGCCCAGAAAAGACCGGCTTGGAGAGCCCGTGTTCCCTGCGGCAGGACGCACCAGCAGCCCGGCAGGTCTGCGATGAACCTCTGCTCACCAGTCCTGCTCAGAGACCCCCACGGTCTTTCAGAGGCTTAAGCTATCAGCAAGGGACCTAATTCCATATACCCAGACAGGCTGGGTTCTGCTGCCTTTAGCTCAGATCTCTTGCCATCAGTTCCTTTGTGGTAAGCGAACCTCAAAACTGGGGGCAGTGGTACCACCCCACCCTGCGGCATCCTTGACTCTCTTACTTCTCATGCCCCAGTGCCGCCCAACTGTCCCATTCCTCTGTGGCATAGCTTTTCCTACTTTGAGAGGTAGTATAGTCAGAGCACTGGTGGTCACCCAGTATTCAAATCCTTGCTTTGCACTCCCAGGCTAATAGATTTGCACCTCAGTTTCCTCATCTGTAAAATGGGGATGGTGAGAATAATGACTTCAGATGGAGTTAGGAGCAAATGAGTTAATACAGGCTAAGTACGTAGAAGCACACTAATGCTAACTGCTACGAATAATGAAGTCTTAAAATTGCATGCCACTTGCCAGTTCCAGATCTTTAAATGTTTCAGTCACAACAGGGCCTGATATAAAATCTCAGTAATTCAGAGCTGAAAGAATTTTATGATCAACCAGCCAGACTCCCTCATTTTTTAAATGAGGAAACTGAGGCCCAGAGAGATAAAGTAACCAATGTATTAAACAGATTGAGTGACAGAGTGGACTCTGTTTAAGGCAGTGTTCTTTCTAACACACTCCACAAATATTTCTCCTTGCTCCTGATGGAGGGCTCTCTGGGATTTGGGATTGCTGGAAAGAGAACAGGGGTTTATAATACTAAAGCCTTGCTGAATGGCCTCTGATTCATGTAGGGAGCAGGTGGTCTCCTTGGAATGATTTGAAGTTTGGCTAGGAGACCCCAAAGAACTCCCCCAGTTGCTGCTGGACATTCCACCAGTCTCCAGTCATTATTTTTGGATGATTCCACTGAGCAAAAACAAGACTTCCTTCTTAAAAAAACTGTGCATACTACTCTGAATAAACAGAAAGCACCCAACATTTTTGTTGTAAATGAGACAGCCTCTCTATCCATAAGGGCTTGGGGGCATTAGGCCTTCGGGGAGGAAATTATTTCTGATCAGGGGGAAACATGGAAAAAGCAGGTGTCTCTAAAAACAAGCCATTTGGACTCTACAGTTTTGCCTAAGGTGGCTTGATCCCATGTTTCCAGCTGGGTCTTCTCTTCCCCTCTGTGGACTCCGCCTATATGAATAAAGTATTGAGAACGAATGTTTCAAAACAACCTGCAAACTGATTCGATGACTTGTGTTTAATAACAAGTTACCCCGGTGGGTACTGACTGTCCATCCCTGGTGAAGATCATCCTCCAGGCTCCTCAGCTTCCCAGACTTGAGTGGGAAAGACAGGAGTGAGGTGGCCCTTCCCTCCATCACAACTGCAGCCAACGCTACAGGGTGCAAAGCCTGAGTGGAGGTGGCTGCCCCTCCAGACCTTGAGCTGAGCCCTCCGCCCTGCCAACTCTTGGCAGCCAGCCCTCAGTGCTTCTGCTATGTGCTGCTTCCAAGAAAGTCAGTTTGAACTGAAAATCCTCTTGCCTGAGTGACAAGCTGGGGGTAGTGGTGCATTCTCAAGTCTTTATAAAGGTTCTTATATCTTTATTGTGAGCTGGAAGGCTGGCAAGCTACTGCATCTCTTCCTTCCTGAGTTCTAGTGCACAGGGCAGGTCAGAGACAGAGGGCAGGAAGCGAGTGCCTCCTGAAGCGATGCACTGAGGAGGTCCTACCTCAAAAGTGTAACGTGAATCTAATCATGTGCAATCTGCAGACAAACCAAAAGCGAAGGGCATTCTACAAATAACTGGCCCATACAATTCAAAAACATCAACCTGAAAGTCTGACCTAACTCTAAGATCAACTCCAGGCCTCCATCTGGGAATGCTGACTACTGTTATCCTGGAAATGGATTTGCTGGATTACCCTGGAAGTAGACCTTCCTTTGTGTAAGATTCCAGCACTCTCCATTCCCACCAAAGCCCTGGATGGTAAAGGAAAACGAGAACATGCTCACCGTGCTTCTTCTGACTACAAAAGCAAGGATCTCTGCTCTTGGTTATGGGGAGGTGACTGCCGGGCCTGCTCACCCAGAGCACTTTCCATGAAAGCAGTCATTGGAGAGAAAGTGTTGCAACTCTGGGAGAAAAAAAACATGTTGATAGAAATTGCCACACTCGGCACAGCTTGCTCAGACATAGCCCTGTGGGAGCAGCCTTCTGGCTGTGGAGGGAAGGGCACAAAGTCCCACATCCCCGAGGAAATGCCAGATTGTCCTCTAGGAAGGCTGGATCACTTTCTTCCTAGCTTCAGATCTTTGACAGCTCTTTCCCAGAGTGTAATTCAGAGGATAATGCTCCTCTGGAGCAGGACTTGCTCTGTGACCTTCCTTTTCTGTGTAAGAAGTGGGGGATTTCTGTGGTCTCTAACTCCAGCATTGTCCTACTATATTAAAAATACACAATAAACTATAGAGATATGCATGCACTGAATGATATGTTATTAGTTTGTGATGTCTCCTATAAGGACTGTAGTTTAATATTGTTTGTAAAGTAACGGGGATGACTTCTGGGTAATTCTAAGCATTTCGCTTATTAATCACACTTGGAAATAAGACTGCATTAAAGAGCCCTTATTTATAGCATCAGTAAGGATCAAGTTATATACTCTGAGCAGAGAAGGATGCATAGCATACACCTTTAACTCTAAAAAGGAGAGTCTATAAAATGGGCATTTCTGTACCTAAACACCAGATTCTAATGGGGTTTCACTACAATGTCCTTCACACATCAGGAAAACAAATCCTCACATTCTTTATAACTAAAGCATCATTTTTTGGATGCATGAAGCAGACCCGTAGTTTTAAACCAAATTTAAGTAATAGATCTCTTTGAAAATTGGGTAAAAGCAATAACTCTTTTATCCTTTTTTTTTTTGCACATGTGTGCAAAATATTGAATACAATATCAGGGATTCATTGGATCTTCCAAAAGGCCTTGAATGCTATATTGAGAATCTTGCTGTACAATTACAGATAATGTGAGGAGGAAGGTACACAATCAGCTATTTGTTCAGGGATAATTTGAAGAAAAGGGACATAAAGTCAAGTAACTACAATTTTTTCAGACCCTAAGGGTGCAGCTAAGTCTCCTGTACCCCAAAAGCAGACCCTTATAACATATAGAAGCCCCCTATTGAGTCTCTGCTGAACTTTGTAGGGGGTCCTGCCAGCTTTGGGATTGGGGACCAGTCCCATTTCTCAGAGACATGTAGAAGATCAATGGTGAGACCTGGGTGGCTGTCAGAAGGACAAGCAAACTTAGCACTCACCGATTTCCTGGGGAAGGTGAGTCTCTGTGCAGGTAGAGATCACCATTTGTCCCATAGCTTGCCAAGCGGAACCTCATGGGGTTGTCACCACTTTAGGACTTCCAGAGAAGTGCCAGAATGACAGCAAGTAGGAGAAAACACATTGCTCTGTAGCACTGGAGTTTTTTCCCTGTCCTTTGCTTTTGAATTTTTGGTTGTTGACCATTGGCTAGGACCATATGGCGCTCTGCTGTTTTCATCCACAACTCCTCTCCAGTTCCCCACACAGTTTTTGGACTGTTGGCCAGGCTCCTTTCCATCAGCCCGCGCAGCAGCACATGACATCTTGGGGATTTGCATTTTTTAGTTTAATCATTAGCTTAATGTTTGGGGGACATTAGTCATAGGAAGTTAGTCTCATTTATCCAGATGCGTTTTTGAAAGTTACAGCTCTTGTCTCTCCACCATAATGCCCCCCTTGAGCACGCCTTCTCCCATTTCCTTTTAAAAACACTCTGTTCTTCTGGAACTTTCAAATGAAGACATCAAAACTGGATAGAATTATTAATTCAGAAACTACATTTGAGTCTTCCAGAGGAGCTGAACCTGGCTGGAGTTGTGGAGTAACTGTGCTGGTGTATCATCAGGAAATGACTTAAACCTGATCTTCAAGGGCCTGAAATTGCTCCCCTGGAAAAAGGGAAGCACTTCTGCCTACAACCTTGTGAGTCCAATGCTTACTTCCCTTTCAATGCAACTGAATGAGCATAGTTTTTTCCCTAGGATTCTGGCCAACAGAACTGGAACCATTTTTGGAAGTTGGGCTGCTTTTTGTGTTTGGGGGCTTTGTAAGTTGCTGGACAGATGGCTCTGGAAAGGAAGGTAGGGATTGACATGGGCTTTTGAAGTGTTGACTTTAGATAGTGAGCACACGGCATGAACAAGAATGTGGAAGCAGGTATAATAATGAATATTCTGGGCCCCATGAATGCATTCATCTGACTGTAAGGAGGAAATCAAAGAAGCTGAGCTCAGAGAGGGTAGACTGGGTAAGGGTAAAGGCTTTATTGCCATATTTTTTAAGATTTAGCTTTATTCTATGGGAACCTGGAGCCATTGAAATCAAGTGAGCTTGGGAAATTCAGGATCAAAGCAGAGTCTTAGAATTGTGAATTAGATAGTAGTAAGCCCATAGCTTGTCCCTTGGGAACCCCCATTTAGGACTTTCTTTCTCAATTGAACAAAGGCCATTGATTTTGTTCTTGAGAATGAAATTGGCATTTCTGTAGAGTTTCCATTATTTCTTTATATGTCCAAAGACCCCCTTTCCCTTTTAAATAAGGTTTAAGAAATCTCCCTCTTATCTGTCCTTCCCAAAATTTAAATGACAGGACTGTTCTTGTCCCAAGTATAAAGTCTTGATAACATTCTCCTGCATAGTCTACACTCAGGTGTCTGGAGATGGTGTCTGCATTCAAAGAAGCTGATTCTTTCTGCATCTTGCATCTCTTTTCTGGATCACCCCCTCAAGTGCCCTCACAATTCCTACTGTACTAGGTTGAGTAGTGTTCCCCAAAATTCATGTCCACCCAGTACTTGTGACTGTAAAGTTATTCAAAAATAGGTTCTTCTGCAGGTATAATCAAGTTAAGATGAGGTCAGACTGGATTAAGGTGAGCGCTAATCCCATAGCTGGTATCCTTATATGAAGAGGGAAATTTGGACACAGATACACTCAGAGGGATGACAGCCATGTGAAGGTGGAGGCAGAAATTGGAGTTATGCTGCCACAATCCAACTAATGCCAAGGATTGCTGGTAACCACCAGAAGCTAGGAAAGAGACCCGAGAGCGATTCTTTCCTAGAGCCTTCAGAGGGAGTATGGCCCTGCTGACACCTTGATTTTGGACTTCTTGTCTCCAGAGCTGTAAGACAATAAATTTCTGTTGTTTTAAGTCACCCAGTTTGCACTACTTTGCTATGGCAGCCATAAGAAAGAAATATACCACATTTCCTATATTTTCTCTTTCAATCCGATATTTTTCTCTTTCTCTCCCTGCCTTGCTCTTACTTTAACTATTTTCCTGTTGGGAGAGACTAAACGTCTCCTTCAACAGGAAAATTATTTTTTGCTCTTTGAAGGAACAGGAAAAATAAAATAATCTTCTCCTATATCCTCTTGCTAGAGATTGCCCACTATAACACTTATGGAAATCATTATGACTCTAAACCATTGATTCCTCCAGTTTCTCTTGATAACTTCCACATCTTATATCTAGCTTATATTCCATAATTATAAATCATTATAGTGACAATCTTGTAAATACTCTACCCCTACCCCCTTCTTTCCTTTCCACCTGTAGGGAAAACACACTCTAGATGAGCTCAACAACTTACTATTTTTGTGCCTACAATTAAAAAGCCAAACATTACTGACAACAACAACAAAAAATCACATGACCACCAGGATGTTTCCACTATAAATTGACATTTACCATCCTCAACTGGGCTTTGAAAATTGCCCAATACTTTTCCTACATATATCAAGTAGCCTTGCTTCCCCACACTCCACAGTGGCTAATGCATCCTCTTCTCTCCTCTCATCCCCTTCTATGATCCCTTTTTCTCACCTAAATAGACAACCAGGTCTCATACTACATAAATAAGTGCTTTTTCTTAATTTTATTTATGCATAAGTACAGTTATTTATTTTTGTCTATACTATCTATTTAAATTGCTCAATATTCAAAAGATACAGATGTCACCGTTCTGCCAGAGTTCCCCATAATACCAGTTCTCTTTCCCACTAACCACCAATATTCCCAGTGGATATGGGTCCAGAGACAATGAATACACATAAAAGTAAATTCAAATGTATATTCTCTCTCTATCCTCTTTTCTTTTACATATTTGGCAGACTTTTGCTTTTTGTTATTCTTTAAACTTAATTATATGTCAAAGATAAATCCACATCAGGACACAAAGAGCTTCCTCATTCTTTTATATGACATTACAATATTCCATCATATGTATGCACATTCATTCATTTAACCAATCTACTATTGATGGATAGTTAGGCCACTTCCAATATTTTGTTATTATAAATTATCCTATGAGTAATACAATTATACCTCTATATGTGTGGGTATATTTGTAAGATAAGTTCATAGGTATTATTGATGGGTCAAATGGTGTGTCATTTGAGGTTTCAGTAGATATTGTTATACAGCTCTCCACAGAGATTGCAACACTTTCTACTCCCTGCAGCAGAGTATAAGAATGGCTGTATCTCCAGGATCACCACCACAGCATGCTACTCATCTCTTTTATCTCCACCAATCTGATAGATGGAAAAAGCTTTCTCATTGTGATTGTAATTTGCATTTACATAGGGAAAATTGAAGCTGTTTGAGAAGATTACTCACCATAACCTTAAATATATCTGATTCCACTCTTGTCATTTCCAATTCCCTGTGGTGTTGAAAAAAAGACACACCCTCTTTAGTCAAAGATTGGTCCCTTCATATATGTTCTAGATCTCCTTCCTTTCTTCTCAGACAATGATCTCCATTGGAAAGCCCCTCCTTCTGCTTCATCTTTAACCTTTCCCTCCCTACAAGATTCTTTCCATTGACTTTCAACAAGTATCATTGGCTCCTACTCCTAAAATATCTTCCCTTTCTCCCACAACTTCCCTCCAGTTACTGCCCTAATGCTCCTTCAGAGCTGAGGCACACAGAAGAGATTTGTACACTTGCTTTCTTCTCTACTTCCTCACCTCACAGTCATTCTTCAACATATCCCTATCTGGCTTTCTACCCTGCCACTCCTGAAACTCTTCTTGCTGAATTCCCCAATGAACTTCATGTTGCTAAGACTAATGTTGACAATTCAGCCCTCATTTTACTTGACCACTTCTTAGGAGCATTTGTCAAAGTTGACTTCTCCCTTTTTCTTGAAATACTCTCTTCTCTTGGTGTCCATGACTCACTGTCTCCTGGTTTTCCTTCTGCACTGCTAATCTCTCCTTCTCAGCATCCTTTCTTGCCCTTCCATCCCTACCTGGTCCTTCTTGTTTTCTTCCTCAGAATCCAGATATTCCTTTCTGCTCATTTTTATATTTTCTCCCAAAGAGAAATTATTTTACTCTCAGTGTTTAAATACCAATTATATGCCATAGCTTCTAAATATTTATCTCTACTGCACGTTCTCTTCTGAGTTCTAGAACTGTATGTTCAACTGTCTATTGTCTACAGTAGACATCTTCATTTGGATATCTCACTTGAATTTTAAATTTAAGTTGTCTAGAACTGACACCTCTCTCTCTCCCATGCCCAGATCTGCTCCTTCTCCTGTATTTCCCATCTCTGTAAGTGGCACCTCCAGCCACTGGTTGTGCATGCTGCTTTTAGGCATCATTCTTGAAACTTCTCACATCTTCAGTCCCACACCAAATCTATAAATAATTTCTGTTCTTTCTATGTCTAACATATATCTCAATTCCATCTGTGTTTTCCCATTTCTAAGGACACTACCTTCATCAAAGCTATAACATTTCTTGCCTGGACCACTGCATAGCCTCTAACAGATGTCCCTATTTCCACTCTTAAACCCTCTGTAATCTATTCTCCAAGAAGCAACCAGAGATTTTACAATTCCTAAACCTTTTATAGATTTTCTGCCATGAGTTTAAATGTTATCTGAAGTGATATATTTATTTGTGAGATTTTTTTAATGTCTATCTCTCTACCAGGAGGTAACCCATCCATAAGGGCAACAATCACGTCTGTTTTCTCAGTACTTATACCCAGCATCTAATTCTATACTCAATACATAGTTGTTAAATGATGGAAACAACATAGAGTATCGGTCAGAGGGTGGGATTGGGAATCTAAGAACCCAAGTTTTTAATCCTGACTTATAAACTGTGGGTCTTTGGCCAAGTTACTCAACCTCTTGAAGCCTCATCTTGCCCCTCTTTAAATAAGGTTAATAGTAGAACATTCCTGAGGGGATTGTAGTGAAGATGAAGAGACCAAATCAAAGTAAAGAAGTAAAGAACTCAGTGCCCTTTATGTAAGAAACACTTAGTGTACATTAACGATTATTAATGCATAAATGAATAAATCAGTGAAAAACCCATGGCCATTTTGCTAACATGCTACTTGACCCCAGAAGGCTTCAATGGTGGCCATTGTTTGCTGGGGTCACAATGCCTTCAGCCAGAAGAGAGTGGGAGTCTCATGTGTCATGGGCATTTGAATGTCCATCTGGCCCTTTCATAGGAGCATCTCAATGTCCTGCTCCAATGAAGCCCTTCTTTGGCCTTTAGCAACAATTTGTCTGTCTCCTACAGCATGTTGTCCCACTGTCCCGATACCCACCAAAAGGTACCAGAACGGTCTCTCTTCAAACACATGTCTCATCTATCCCTGAGGACGCCAGTCTCCTCAGCATGGCGCCATGCTGGAGGTTCCTATTCTCTTGCTTGTTCACTCCTCCCCTGACTAAAGAGTAAACTCCTTCCAGTAGTGAGATATTAGTTTTATTATCAAAAGAGGGTAGAACTGAAGTCCCAATAAGTAAAGAATATGGGAAGATGGAGTAGGGGGTTGAGGGGTGGCAGAACTGGCTTCCTGTGCATGTTTCCACTCCTTACCCAATTACTTCAAATCCTTGCAAGATTTAGAGAAGCCACCTCCAAGCCTTGTTTTGATTCTATTAGGGAAACTCCAAAGCCACAGTTTTGGAAAGGCTTCAAACATTTCCCTGATGAGCGTTCTTCCCATTTATAAGACACTCCAAAGTCCTGTACTTAGAGTGGAGCAGAAACACACACACGCCTGCCTGCACACACATGCACACACACACACACACGCACACACACTTGCGAACACCCCACTCTGGATTTGCTATAATCCAGGCTTGAACGTTCAAGAGAATACTTGAATAATACTTACCTACCTCACTGGGGTGTTGTTAACGATTAATTAGTTAATGTTTGTAAAGCACTTTGCAGATGTAAAGTGCTTGTATAAGTGCTAAGTATTATTATTATTAAGCAGAAGTTCTGTGGTTTGGCTGAAAATATTTTTTTTTGCAATCATACATATTACTGTAAATAAATCAAGTTTATTTATAAGAGTGTTTTCCTTTTAGGGTCATCTCCTAGTTATTATCATTTAACTAATCTCTTTTATTCTCCTTTGGGTTATGAATAGAGCAGCCTCATCCTGAAAACGTCTATCTTTGAGATAATTTTAAGAATATCCTGGACAAATCAATATCCAAAGATGCTGTGCCACTTCCTCAGGATTGAGGCTAAGTGTGTATTTCTTCAGGGGGGACCTTACACCCACCCAGTAATCAAAACTTCCTCTGGAGGGTTTTCATTTAATTTAGGCTAAAACTGGGGAAAAGATGCATATGGGACAGTATCCTGTCAAATAGGTCAGCAGAATAAATCCACTGGATTAGTGATGATAGCCATAGTAATAACAATAATAACAGGAATAGAAGTTTTGGGGTTTTTTTATTTCTTCACTCTCCTCTCAATCTGTCTTCCTTCTTCTACAAGATGGGGGTAGGAGGCTGAGGAGGAAGCAAGTGGCTTCTATGGCACAGCGATACACAAAGTGTCCAGTGGAAGATCAGCCTTAATGAAGTAGTAAACTGTCTAAGTCCATAGCAAGCTGCAAGTAAAGTTCTTTCTTCTACTGCCTTAGGCAATTCCATGGGAGTCACGCTGGATCTTTAATGAACTTAGTAGACTATAAATCAACAAATGATATGACACTGGGAAAAGGGATGAAACAGAAGAAGTCCAGAAAATGAAGGCTGCTACTGCTCCTTACAAGAAAGGCACACTGAATTTTTGATGGATCATATTTTTTTGGCATATTTTTGTATCTATTCCAGGTATGGCTGGGCAGTAGCTTTTTTTTTTAGCAGGGGCTTAAATTGTCCTGATATTGGATCCGTTCTGTGCAAAGGTTACATCCTTAAAGTGTAATTCCAGGGTAGGTGGTAACAATCAAGCAGAATTATTGACATGGTAAGGAAATGAAAAGTCAAACTGCTGACCATGTATGTTTTATATTATTTAATTAAAAGTAGATAAGGTTGAATGTATGAACCACAAATCAGATAAAAATGGCAGCATTTTCTCATATTTAACACATATTTGACTTGTGGTTGTGTGACAATTTACCAGAACAGGTCTATGATGTTTCAAATAGAATATCAGGAGTGTAATTAAAAAATACTGCAGGGAAGAAGCAATATTAACTCTAACCCCGAGCAGAACTAATCACAGCCACAGTTCCCATCACAGTTCTTCCTATTTAACAAGGGTCTGCTCTGTTTCTTTCTTTACTTTGAAATAAAAAAAAAAAAGGAAATAGTTAGAGTTTTGCTAATTCAGATTGTTTATTTTAAATATGCAATGTGCCTTGTATAGACTAAATCCCCTGCTCTTCAAATTACAAGCCTGCATTTCTTACTCTTTACTACCAGAAATTAAGAGCCTTGCTTTCCTGATTTTTACTTAAGGGTTCTCCTTGGAGCCAGGACAAAGGTCTTGTTTTTAATCAGTTGAGAAGGGTTTTAGCTCATAAAAGGGGAGATACAGAGGTTGATAATTCCAGGTAAAGAAGGAGCGAGCTCCTGCTCTCTCCTGGGCAAGCCTGATAAGAGTGCTGCCCTTGAAGAACAGTGACCAGAGAAGGAGGGTCCTGGGCCAAATACACTGGGCAGAATGTTTATCTGAGGTAAAACCAGGGATTGAGAGATTTGGGAAGCCAGTGCGGTGAAGTTCAAAAATCAACGTGAAGATGATAACAGAAGGCAAGAAGAGAGAGGGTTAAGAACAGGTGAAACTGGGTGGCAGACATGGTTCAAGAGAGGAGGTCAGAACTAAGACAATTTGGTGACCGTGCCAATGAGGATTCCCACTCCCTTTTAAATACTGTCCAGTGGCGTTGTAAGAATGATCTTGGAGATGGAAGGATTTTCAAAAGGTATGGCAGGATGTGGAAGAATGAAACTTATTTGGTTGAGTAAAGCTGTGGAGTGTACTGAGGTCCCTAATAGGAAATGCCAACTTAGCTCAAGGGTAAAGAAGAAGGCTTCAATTGCATCATTTTATAAAGACATGCATACTTTTCATACTTTAACAACTCTTACTTTAGTTTGCATCTCACAGTTGATGGCAGCTTGGACTTAATAAAATATGGTTTAGCATGAAAGACATGATGGCATGAAGGCACCAGAAAGATATGAATCTGCTGGCTACAAACAGTCCTCATTGGATGTGAGGAGCAGAGGAATACTTTCTGTCACTTTTCCTTCTTATTAAGTGGCCATATTGTGAACATGGTGCTCTTGCCTAGCACTATTTCTCAAACAAAGCTTTTGGAACATCTCACTCAGATGCTGGATCTCAGCTTCCTCTTCACTGCCACACACAGCTTCTCTTTTTTTCTATTTTAATACGATATCTTATATTTAGAGAACAGTGGAGATAAGAGTTCAACTTAAATGTCAACCCCTCAGAGAGGTCTTCCTGGACCACTCAACAATAACCATGCCCCATCTCTTTCTAGCACATCACCCTGCTTCATTCTCATCATAGCCCTTATACTTTTCTGATAGCTTCTTATTAATTCATTGATTAGTTTTGTTCATGGTCCATTATATCCATTAAAATGTAAGCTCAATGTGCATAAGGGCTTTGTTCACTAAAGTGTCCCCTATGCTTAGGAGAGTGGCTGGAACATAGTTGACTCTTAATAAATGAATATATGACTTTGAAAAGGGTTAAACTGTTCCCTGAAGAGTTAGGGTTCCCTGGAGTAAGGTTTATAAGCATTATATTGACTAATGGGTTTTGGGGTGTTTTGTGGGTTCCCCTCTATTTCCTATATATCCTTGTAATGGAATCAGAAACTTTAAGAACTATATGATTCTGAGTCTTTAATACAGCAACCCCTAAAATATAATTTGAGATTTTCCAGAAACTTAAAGCTTCCCCATCTCCCTTACTGGACTTATACATGTTGATCCAGCTTCAAATCAGCCAGCAGCTATTATTCACCCTAAAATTATAAGGCAGGAAAACAACCTCTCTTCTTACAAAGAGATATTCTTGGGAAATTTTGGCCTTGTTATGTTGGCTATGGTCTTACTGATCCATATTTATATAGTTATAAGGTATCTCTTACATGTTTAAAGTAGATTCATCATTAATGTTATACGAGTAGCTATAATACCAAGGTTATCACTTCATCAAGTTTAAATGAGCTGAAAATTCTATCAAAAGAAATGAACCTACCTCCACATACAGACAGCTCTCAAAATAGCTCGCTTATTTGCCTAGACATGGAGATCTTGCTAGGAGAAATTGTCAAAAATGGACATGAGTCATGGAAGTAACTTTTAGCTTAACTGCATTAATCCCCTGAACTATAGTCACTTTTGGAATAAAATTAACCTCTTTGATTTTAGCATAGTAGACCTGTTCCCATTATGCCCACATTTTGAGGTAGAAGCAAAAATAAAAATGAAACCTGTTAACATTCTGAGCATGTGTGATGCAAAAGCATTCAGGAATCATTAATAAAAAACTCTTGCTAAATTTAGAAGCAATTGAAAAGGCAAGTATATATAAGGAGAATAGCCTGTACCTGAGCACACTGGGGTAACCTTGATGCTGGCAGGGTTGCTTGTAATGCTGGGCAAGAATAATCTAGGCAGTGATATCATCATCATCTTCAGTTGGGTCAGGGATGAGTCTCATTATGGATAAATAGTAAGCGTATATCATCCCTTCATTCTGAAATACCCTGTTCTTCTCTATTCTACTTTTCTAACTTGTAATAACCCAAGGGCTGCATGGCAGGTGCTGGGCTGGGTTCTGCGGACACTAGTAATTCAGTGGGTGTAATTTAGTGGGTGGCCCTGAACTCTCCCTTCAGATAGCTCAGGGCATGTCTCTTGCTTCCCTGCCACTATAATGGCAGTGTATAACTGGTATCAGGTTGTCTGAGTCTCAAGTGGGAAAGGGGTCATTGCATCCCTGGAATATTTTCTTATTTTCAGGCTATTGAAAAGTGAGGTATGGATCCAACTGCCAAATGATTGACTGGAATTTCTTGTTTCATCTAAATGTTTTCATCTTGAATGGAAACCCCACTGAGGTTGGCTCATTCTTTGGAAACTTTTTTATTTTCTTAAATCTACAACAACCCCAGAGTGTATATGTCATTGTCTCCATTTTGTCTATGAGGAACCTCAAGTTCAGAGAGATTGTATTAGGTTATTGTGGCTGCTGTAACAAATTACTTCAAACGAGGTAGCTTAAAACAAAACAATATATTCGTTCATAGTTTTGGAGGCCGAAAGTCTAAACTCAATGTGTTGGCAGGGTCTCACTCCCTCCAGAGATTCTAGGGAAGAAACTGTTCTTTGCCTCTTCAGCCTCTAGTGGCTGCTGCCATTCCATGGCTTGAGCTGCATTGCTCCAATCTCTTCCTCTGTCATCACTTTGCTG
Organism: Cabassous unicinctus; assembly: GCA_029593785.1. Lineage (NCBI taxonomy): Eukaryota > Metazoa > Chordata > Mammalia > Cingulata > Chlamyphoridae > Cabassous > Cabassous unicinctus. The sequence continues at coordinate 66,887 of JAQZBX010001530.1, forward strand.
CCTCCTTTTCTGTCTGTGTGTCTTCTTCTCTGTGCGTCTATCCTATGAGGATACATGGGATGTGATTGCATTTAAGACCCACATGGATAATCCAGGATAATCTCCTCATCCCAAGATCCTTAACTTAATCACGTCTGCAAAGACCTTTTATCCAAATAAGGTGACATTCACAGGTTCCAGGAATTTGATGTGCATATCTTTTGTTGGCTATGTTAAATTACTTATTTATTTTTTTGGCCTACCACAGGGGTTAAACCCTTGTCCAGGCTTATGTAGCTGGCAGAGATGGGGTTTGAATCTCCCTAAGATGGACTTTAGTGTCCACTCTCTTTAACCTCCATACCACACTGCTGCCCCAGAATACACGTGGACATTGGAGTGATGATGAAGTTTTCTATGCAACTACATAAGAAGTTTTCACCTAGAAATCCAGTGTGAAGAAATACAATGCAGGTTTTATTAATAGACATGCTTTAGTATTATTGTCCTCCTGATTCATTCAACAAGGTCCATCACCCAGGATGTGTCAAGCTGTGTGCTGGCACCAGAGACCCTATGCTGAGCACAAATAACCACCACCCCTGTTCTTCCAAGCCTACTATCTAGTGGAGGGAAAGAGAGACATTAGGTAACACACAAATGAATGTATAATCGCAAACTGAGATCAGTGTCAGAAGGAAAAGGGAAGTCATGTTTGCACTGAGATCTTAAGGCTGAAAATGTGTTAACTAGATGAAGGAGGAGGGGAGCAGGAAAGCATTCCAGAAAGAGGGAATGGCATATTCAGAGGTACTGTGGTAGGAGAAAGCATTAGCCTTTTAAGAATTGAAATAAGACTGGAGCACAGAGTGAGGCAGCTTTATCCATGTGAGCATTTGTTTCTAGGTGTAGTTACTGGGCACAGAGCAAGACTCAATGAATTCTCTCTGAGGGTAAGCTCTGTGAGGGCAGGAAATGTGTCTTATTCATCTTTGGATGCCTCTGGCCTGGTATAGTGTCTGCTATAGAGTGCATGCTAAATGCTTACTTGTTGATGGAATTAATGAACAAATGAATGAATAAATTGGCCTGGACCTTACCTATAGAGGGTGTTTGACAAAGCAGGTGAAATAGCCATTGTCTTGTCTGCTAGGTAGTCACCCTCCAAACCAGGTGGTCATAGTATGGACAAGTATATTCTGGACATTTCTTATACCCACGATTGTCCCATAAAATCAAAGGGCTTGCAAAGGAACTAGTAGTGAAACCTTTTTGCACACAGTTGTGAAAAAATCTGAGAGAAAGCCTGGCTAGTGAAACCTAAAATACCTTCCTCACCCATCCACACAGTTTAGCCCTGGCTCAGACATGGCTGAATGCATCCTGAGGCCAAAGCGGCAGCAGCCCTGCAGGTTCCATCACCGCCTTTGAGAGGCAGAGTATGGGAGGCTTTCTTTGAGCAGCCCTTCATCTCCTGCTCCATTTTTAGGGCACTGGTAAAGATCTTGATTTGGGTCTTGAAAAAGGGACAGGCCATGAGGTTTTCCCACCCTTCACTCTGACAGTTTAGCCTCCCTTTTTCTCCACAGGCAGACTGGGGGAGGTATTTATGAGGAACATAATTTTTAAAACACTCGTTTATCCCCTTTACCTGAGGGACTAGAGGGAATGAATTCAATTTCTACACAAAACCCACTCAAAAAAGACAAGGTCTCAGAGATTGCCTCAGAACTCATGTATTAAGAATTCTCCTTGTGACAAAAACCTGACTGGTTGTTTTAGCTGCACATACTCCACAGACATGAAAGTCTGGCTTTGGAAATCTCACAGGCAAGGGACAAAAGGTCCTGAGCACCCTTCCTCTGTAACCATCCATGTTCCAGACAGAAAGCTCTCAGGGCTGACGGGTACTGTCCTGGATTCAGCCAATCATGTGTGGGAGTGTCAATTCAGAGACAAATGGGATGTTTAACATTTACTCCTAAAATGGCCTGGCTAGGTGGATCCAGGAAGCTTTGTACTGCTAAGACTCCATTTCTTGCACACCTTCCTTACTCTTTTTCCTTTCTCTCTTCTCTTTCTTCTTTCATTATTTCTTTATTCTTGAGTGCTATGAAGCATTGAAAATGGACAATGAACTAGGAGACATCTAGACCAGGCTCTGGCACTAAGTAGCCAAGTGGCCTGGGCATGTCATGGAAACTTTTTGGGCCTCCATTGCCTCATCTGTAAAATGGAGCACAGACTCTCTGAGAGCCCTGTGATGCTCTAACTGTGGCCTTCAGATACTCCCAGATGCTTCTTCTGCCGGATGATTCATTTTTAAATCCTCTGCCTACAGTGTCCTCATCTTTTCTCTCCAGTCATGTTCTTTACTTCCATCCCCCCTCTTCTCTCTTTTCTCTCTTTTCCTTGTTCCTCAAGGAATTGAGGAAATCAGAAGTCAGATTTGGTGTTCATTCTCACTGGAGAATAACGGAGAGATTTCTAAAGCTCTGGCCGATAAAATATCAGCCACAATTACATGAACAAGGTTTGTACTACTTTGACTAGAGCAATCAAGCCATGACCTCCCAGGCTTGGAAGATGCCATTGACAGCTGCCTTGTGCCTGGCTGTTGATAGAAAAAGGAATTTGAGATAGAGGGAAGACTTGATGGTATCTCCTTCTCCTTGCATATCCATGTCCTTATTTATTTTCTTCATATCAAAGGTAGTCCCCACAGTCCCTTCTCGGAAGGAGGCCAAGATTTTTCCCATCTGTGCCTCTTCATGGGGCTCCAACTTCTCCCCGCAGCAGCACAGTGAAAATATTGGACAAACTCACAGGCAACTCTCTTCCTCCTTTCATCTGGCTCTCCTCTTTTTCACTTTGTTTTTCAAAGACAAGACTATCTTATCTTCCATGAGACATTTGGCATGCTTTCTTCTAAGCCTTAGAAGAGACTGAGAAGTGGTTTCTTCTTTTTACTAATACAGGTATTAATCTGACTTTATATTCACTTACTCTAAAAAATCCCACTTCACAGAAAGATTTTTTAACATGAGCCAAAGCATTTCTCTCTAATTCAGCACAATTGCGCCTGGTTTATATCCATTGATGTTAAATGATTTCCCATTTAATATCAATTGGAAATGGCTGATTTCCTACCCCAAACAGTACTTAATGTCAATTATGGTAGGCAGGGCAGAGCTGTTTTTCAATTAACTACAGCACTCCATTTTGTTTGCTGGCGAATGGTGCAAGATGCATGCATATGCAGCCACCATGTGAAACAGCGACCGGGAGAGACTCGGGATAGGTTTTGCTCCGTATTCCTGAACCTTGGATTGGGAGGTGTGTGTGGGGGATGGGGGGCGGTGAGCTGATGGTAGTGGGGTTGCCTTTTCTCCAGGGGCCAGTCATGGTTTAATGAGAATCTATTCTGTCATCAGAGAAACCTCTGGTATGGTGATGACCAGAACTTGTTGTGGAAAGTAAAATGCATTAGCCACCAATAGTCTGGCCAGCACGGAGTTCTCAGAGATGTGGAGGGGTGTGTGGATTCATAAAGAGGATGTGACAATTCTGCAGGTTCTCTAGTGATTCGCACAGAGTGTGGATGTGGTTGCAGGTGTAATGCAGAGAGTGACACCTAACATTTATTGAACGCTACTCTGAGTCAGAAACTTTGTCGTTTGACCCTTCTCAATAACCTTGCAAGAGATAGTATATTCCTGTTTCATAGATGTGCACATCTGAGGCCAATAGGATTGTCTAATGCCATAGAGTTATTCAGCATTGGAAGTTACAGTTCAAATGCAGGACTGCCTGATTCTTTCTCCTGGGCCCATCTTCCTTTCTAATGAAATGAAAAGTCGAAATACCCCTGGTGATTCTGTATAATCCTCAGGGCGATGTTCCTTCGGACATTGGAGGATGGTGCCAGGGAGGGATGATCCAATTTGCTGGCACCATGACTTCTCTTTTCCTTAGTCTAGGATCCAAAGGTCTACACAGTCTTTTCTGCTGCTCCATCCTTCATGCTGCCTTGTATTTCTACCTCTTTACCTGTACCGATGCCTTTGCTCACTCTTCTGCCTGTGTTAATTCTACTCACCTTTCAGGGACTGACTTGAATTATCTATGAAATGCTCCTTGCCTGCTCTGCCCACCTGGGGCACTCTCCTCTGGACTCTAATAGCCCTCAGTTTATGATGCTTGCCTAACATATGGGATAGAAAACTTCCTTGAGAGCAGAAAGCATGCATAGGAGGGAACTTGGGCTGAGGGGACTAAGAGTCTGAGTTGAAATCTAGTTTTGCCATTCCCCATGTCACTCTTTCTTCATTCCACAAAGATTCATTAATGCCTACTGAGTGCCAGGCATGCTTGGTGCTATGGATACCACGGATCATAGATATACCAACAAGGGGAACATACACTAAGGGGACACCTTCAATGGAGTGTAATAGGAATTATGGGGTTGTCCAAGCTGGAAGCACTTAACTTAATGGCAAGTGTAGAGAGAGGAATCAAAGAAGTTTCTTTGGAGTAGGCATCTGAATTGAGGTTTGAGGAGTTGGTTAAGCAATAGTAGGTAGGAGTCAGAGTGGGATGGAAACTTGAGGGAATGTTTTTGGGCAGGAGACAGCAGCTGGATAGGCATAATTAACAGTGAGCCTGGCAAATTATGTAACTCCTTGTGGCTCAATTCTTCATCTACACCTTCATTGCACAAATGATGTATGGCTCAATAATAGGGTACATTTACTGGGAGCTTACCCTGAGCTATGCATTGTTATTAGCTCTGTATTGTGTTAATTTGTTGAATCCTCAAAACAATCATATGAGGTAGATATTATTGCTGTCCTCACTTTACAGAAGGGGAAACTGAGTCACAAAGAATTTCATTAACTGGCCCCAAATAGCCAACCTAGTAAGTAGTAGCACTGGAATTGAGACCAGGTGGTCTAGCTCCCAAGCCTAACCTCTCAGCCACTACTCTATTCTGCGTCTCCACTGAACAGATGAGTTTACACAGCTCGGCACAGTGCCTGTGTGGAGGATCACTCCATCGTTAGTTATTGTTTTGATTGTCTAAAACTTTTTCTAAGTGTGCTTTTGTATGTTAGATGCCCTCCTCTTTGTAAAGACTTATTGTTTCTTCTTGAGTACACCCCCTTGCTTGTTGGGGACAAGACTGTGTTATCTATACAGTGATTTTTCTCCCTTGGGACTTATTTAATTCTGTGCATATAGAGAACATGTGAAAAATAAGCAAACAACAACAATAAAAACAAAGCACTGGGATAAAAACATGTGCAGATGGAGGTTGGCCGCAGATTGGGAAAAAGTTAAACTTCTTGTTCCTAAGGATTGGACATCAGAATGCACAAGATTTCTTGTCTGGGTTTTGCCAAGCAGAGTGGACAACTTTCTTTTTGTTTACTATTTCTAGGATGGTTTGGGAATGAGCTTTCCAGACGATCCTTGAGCTTTCAGATGCCAGGAAAACTCCTACTTTTTTTGGAGTGCTGTGTCATTCTTGCTGAAAATTATTAAGCGTTTCATCCAATTAAGTTATTTGAAGGAAATATTAGATACCAGTGCCTGGGCTGATTCCATTGGTTGAAATATATGGTATATTATCAGAATATTTTGTTCTGTCTAGCACTTGAAAATGTATATTTTTCTTTTTCTCCTTCCTGTGTCTTTCATTGACCTACATGAGACATTCTGTATACCACAGGCATGACTGTGATGTTCAGGTTTGTGGGAAAATTGGTGGGAATCTTGAGTAGAACCATTTGATGAGAATTTAGATTTTCTTTGAAACTTTTATAGTAGTAGGCATTTATTCTTTAAAACTCAAGATAATTAAAATCACCCCTACATGTTAAAAAGTTTTATTTTAGCATATACTTTTGAGTTTAGGATCAACTTTAACTATTAAAGGGGAAGGAAATTAGATGGGGAAAGGCCTGGGGAATGGGGTGGGACCCAAGGAGCTCTTTTTAAGTTTTCGAGCCAGCATTTCAGTGTTTACCAAGACAACACCAATGATAACTCTTTTGCAGTAATTTTTATCTTAGACAAACGAAGAGGGTTTTGCTATTTGACACTAGACAGTATTTATGGACATTATTTTATTCATCCCTGCAACACCTCAGAATGTCATGAGAATAAATATCTCCTTCAATTCAGACTGGCCCAAGACTGATGCAGAGAAGCCAAACCTTTGGACTCATTTTACTACACACTTAACTTTTAGCAGTTGTCCTGTGTCTTGATTGAAAACATTTTTCTCAATGGTGGTGGTTTTAGAGTTGTCAAGATTAGGCAAAGAGGAGGTTTATGAAGAAATGAGCAGTTTTCAAAGAACGTCTACTGTGTGCCTGACACCGTGCAAGATGGATTAAAGCACATTCTCAGTTTTCCAGAGGACGCCCAGCTCTCTTTACCTGCCGATGTACCCCTGGCATAACCTTTACACTAACAGGTGCCGGTTAATGCCAGAGGCTCCCAGGTTTTGCCAAACAAAAGCAGCTATTTGGCGTGACCTAGGATATCAGGGATACATCATTAACCATCTCACAGAAGTGGTTGGAAGATGGTCTAAAGGTCCCTGAGCAGAAATTCTTTGACGTTTGGCTCAGGTCTCTACCTGGGGCCTTTAATCCCTCACCTCCATGGGTATCCAAACCAGCTGTTAATTAAGGGAAAAACAGAGACGGCAGATGAGGAGAGTGACTGTTTTTTTCCCTTTACAAGCAATTTAGACCTTCGGAAGGTACACAAATGTAGTTCTATTATTCAAGTTAATTTACAATCCCTCCCCCATCCACCACCAGGAATTTATGAACCTGGAAGAGCAGGAAGTCCCTTAGCAAAGTAAACAAACTGTAACTCAGGGTTGCATACTTCCAAGGAGCCTCTATCAGCAGGTTTTGTTTTCACACTGGAGGGGAGAAGATAATTTGGTGAGCCTTACTTTGTCTTCTTCGGAGTGTCCAAGAGCCTGCATGCACTGCGCAGGAAGATGGGCTGCCGAAGCAGGGCTTCTGGGCATTAGCACACAGCAGCTGCCACTGTCCTGGTGATGACAGGGATGATAATAAAAGCTGGCGTTTACTGAGCTTTCCTTATGTGCCAGGTACCGTCCTAAGCATTTTAGTTTCACTGTGATCCTATGAAATAGACACTATTGTTATCCCCATTTTAGAGATGAGGGAACTGAGGCTTTTAGCAGATTGGAAACTGCAGAATGTGGCCTCACACAATTTATCCACAGATGGGACATTAACTGAGGGCTTTTGGAGGGGAGAAGAAGCTAGCATTGCCTTTTTTAGAAGGGAGAGACTTCTCGTCCCTCATTTTTCTTTGTATTCCCCTGTGTTCCCTTTTGGAAGCAGACAGTGAGCACTGGACTGGGAGTCAGGAAGCCTGCATTCCAGTCCCCGCCCTAGGAGGAGCCAGTCCCATGATCTTGGATACGTCCCCTCCCCTGGCCTGGCATCAGTTTCCTTATTTATAAAATTAAGCGGGGAGGGCAACTAGAGAGCTGATGTCAAGGGCTCGTGGCTCTCAGTTTCAATAACTGCATGTGTCTGTGGCCAGGATGCGTACGCCTTCCCTTTGCTGCTCTCACCCACCCCTGTGTGTGGGACGGTGATGCTTCTCTCTCGATTGTGCAAGGCCCTGAAAAGAAAGTTGTTTTTTTTATATGCTGGACCCAGGATGACCTTGATGTGATAGATTCCGGGATCTGGTGACACTGCACACTTAGTACTATTCAACACTTTGCCTGAAAGGGAGGAAGGAATGGATTTATTGACTTGTGACTTTGACTTGGGCCTGGGTATCAGGTCTGTTATTATGTGGAATGATCAGGCTGCAGTGGCAGGGACAAGTTAAATTAGGAACAACAGAAGATCCCCTTAACCTTCACCTTGACACAGGGCCATTCATAATGACTTGCATGGTTTGGGAACCCAAGTTTTTTCCTGGAGCATTCAACACTTCTTCAGCCCTGGCAAATGAGCAGGAAGAGGGAAGATGGATGGATGAGGGAGAGGAAACGTAATCCGATTCTGCATAGTCCTGTTTAGAACTCTGAGTTCAGGTCCGTGTCGAAAAACAGCAATGGCTTAGAGACCATCATCATTTTCTTTGGCTTGAGAAAGGAATTTGAAACCAGACACAGTGGTTGCTCACTGAGAAAACTTCCAACTATTTGTTATTCACGAGAGCAAATTATGCTGTTTCTGAAAGATATTTTCCCTCTTGAAGAAACCATGTGCCTTCTATTAATGTGAAAGGAACTGGATACATGGGGCTTTCAAACACAAGTGCATGGGCACGCAAACACACACACACATACATGCACACTCACACACTCCATATCAAACACAACGTCGCCTTGGAAAGCTGAAATAGCTGCAAACATCACAAGCTTCTCCCACTCCTGACAGATGCTCTCTGCTCTAGCCTGGCTCCCTGGTTCTCAGCCTGATGAGACTTACTTTTAGTGGAATGGCTCCAGGATCAGCCATCTCAAAATCTTGGACAGGATGGATATTTTCAGACACCTTTCACCAAATTTTGTAAGTTTTAATGAAGCTGGAAATGATATGAAAAATAAAGAATGGTATAGCTTGAGGTGGGCTTTAGCAATCATCTAACCTCAGGGGTCAGCAAACCTTTTCTTTTTTTTTTCAAGATTTATTTTATTTATTCTCCCCCCACCCTTTGTTGTGTTTGTGTTCACTGTCTTGCTCTCTGTGTCCATTCGCTGTGTGCTCTTTGTGTTTGCTCATCTTCTCTTCTCATCTTCTCTTTAGAAGGCCCCAGGAACCGATCCTGGGACCTACGATGTGGGAGAGAGGCACTCAATTGCTTGAGCCACCTCAGCTCCTTGGTTTGTTGTGTCTCTCCTCTTAGTCTCTTTTTGTTGCGCCAGCTCTCCACATGGGCCAGCTTTTCACACAGGCCAGCTCTCCGCACGGGCCAGCTCACTTTCACCAGGAGGCCCTGGGAAACGAACCCGGAACCTTCCATATGGTAGATAGGAGCCCAATTGCTTGAACCACATCCACTTCCCAAACTTTTTCTTTAAAGGGCCAGATAGCAAATATTTTAGGCTTTGTGGGCCATAGAGTCTCTGTCACAACTACTCAACTCTGCTATTGTAGCATGAAAGCAGCCATAGACAATACACAAACAGATGAGGGAGGCTGTGTGCCAATAAAACTTTATTTACAAAAGCAAGTTGCAGGCCAGATTTGGCCTGCGAGCTGTAGCTTGGTGGCCCCTTGCTCTAACTTGTATAGATGAGCAGACTGAAGCCCATAAGTGTAAAGAGGCCAACTTAGCCAGCCAGCAGCAGAGCTAAGTCTGGAGGTATGTGGAGTGAAAATTACACTTAATTCCAGGCTCCCTGGTCTGGAGACCTTTCTTCAATAGTGTGATCTTGGTGCACCTGAACTCATTAGCATTCCAAAGCAACATATTGTGAAAATTAATTTATAAGATAAAATGAAGCCATCCTTGATTAGCAGAGGTTGTGGCTGAGGTAGACTGAGGCTCGGGTGTGGAGGCTGGCGGCTCTGAAAACACCCGCTCACATATATCTTCCAGGCAGTCTCTGACCATGTTCACTGATTTATGTGGGGTACAGGGGTCTCATGGGAAGGAACTCAAACCATTTCTATCACTGAGGCTCAGACTTCTGCTAACATATCTGGGATTGGTTCCAACAGATTCCAGATCACAGAAAAGGACAATGGGGTTTGAGGAGAAACACACATCTACACACACATACACACACAGACATGGCAAACAAGTGGACTCAGGGAGCCTAATAGCTCTAGAGAGAGTCTATGTGGTGAAGGACAGTAGTTCAGGGACAGTAAAAAGCTATACTGGGGGCGCCCATGCACCCTAGCTAGTGTAACACCAAAAATATGAAATAACTAGGAGCCCAAGCATTTCTGTAGGGAGTTTCCATGTCCCCCACAAAACAGCAGAGCAACAGAGAGCATGCATTTCTTTTCCTGATGGAGATTCATGAGCCTGGAAATCTGGAGGGAGGCAGTAACTGGGGTCAGCTAAGAAACTGAGAACTAAGGAGTGACGCAGGTCACTAGTGGGTCAGTGGCACCACCCAGGTGCCCTGCAGAGGAGAGCTGGTCACTTTGCAGACAGGCACAGAGGCATGAGAACACAGAAGCCCCAGAGCTGGATTATGAATCCCACTGGAGCAGTGGCAGAGAGAAGAAATTCCCCAAAGAGTGTTGGGAGATCTATGGTGAGTTGGCGTCAATGTGTTTGTTAGAGGCTCAAGCTGGGCACTTAGCGATATAGTGGACCAGTGTGCTTGGCATGGGTGTGGATGGATCTAGAGAAACAGACCTTGCTGTGAGGGATGGTAGTCCAACACCTGGGTCATAACAACCCATAGTCCCTGAGCATTTGCTATATGTCAGACGTTATGCTGCCTGCTTCTCATGGGTTATTTCATTTAACCCTATGTGGTAGGTACTATTATCTTCTGTGTTCGTCAGCTCTTGCTTCTGTAATCCCATCCCCCTCAAATATAAGCTGTCTACAATGCCAAACATTTCTTCTTTATTCACATTACATAAGGGCTTCAGGTTGACTGTACTCACCTCCAAGCTGAAGGTCAACTGTGGGTCTGTCCCAATTCTGGGACTCAAGCTGAAGGAGCAGTCCTTGTCTTGGGCATGTTTTTTCCATGGTGGAAAGCAGAAAAATGCAAGAGCCCACTGAACTATGTAATCCCTTTTAAAGCTTCTGCCTGGTTGTTGTGTGTATCATGTCTACTCAGGTGCCAATGGCCAAAGCCCTTCAGGGCCAAGCTTGACACGGGGGTAGGGAAGTATTTCCTGTCTGCTGGAAGTTACTTAGAGTCACATGACAGAGGACATGGATATACAATCTTCTCAAAGGGGAGGGAAGGGGTACTTGTGAAAATATGATCTCTCATATCATCCTTGTTTTAGAGATGAGTGAGGAATCATTATGACACAAAGCAATTCTTTCGTAGCCTTTCATAGCTCATTTTTGGAGTGGAGGGATAGGCAGTTCATTATATGGGCGATTTCTTACGCCCTTTTGTCCCCAGTACACTTTGGTAACTACAGGTGAGGCTATCTAGTAAGTGGAGGATATTATACTGGTAGAATGAGGGACAAACCTAAAGCATCTTAATTTAAGGCCCATAAACTAGAATCCTAAGCAATATTTGGATTACAGTTTTTAAAATTAATGGTACAAATACTTGCTTGCTGTTGTATATAAAAGCTTTTCTTCTACTATTCCCAATGCTCTATAGTACCATAAGGATTCTGATCTTGCAGAGAGTCAATATTATTATTTTAGAAATAGGACTGCTCTTTGAAGAAGGCAGGCTTGCCAGTTTGCTTTGGAGTGGGATTTGAAGAAGAGTTTTCCCCCAGCTTTTTATTATGAAATTTTTCAAATGTACAAAAAAGTTGGAAGAACTGTACAGTGACCACAGGTTTCAGCAATTGTTACTTGCTTTATCTGCATTACACACACATACATATGCATTTATACAAACACACATACATGCATATATATAAATGTAATATATATATATATATATTTACTGAACCATATGAAAGAAACTTGCAGATACCAAGATATAATGACACTTAACCCTAAATACTTTTGAATGCATCTCCTAAAAATAAGACATTCTTCTAAATAACCACATGGGCATTACCTTACCTAAGAATAATTCCTTAATATTGTCTTTCTCCAAGGTGTCATTTATAGCTGGCTAAATTTTGATACCAGGATCCAATCAAAGTTTATGCATTTCATTTGTTTATGATGTTTCATGATGATCATCTGTCTATCTGGCTATCTATCTATATCTATCTATCTATCTATCTATCTATCTAATTTCAAATCTAAACTTAGAGGTTTTTTATTAATTTCTTTGATTTTTTTATTTGTGACTCTTTTATTCATATATTGGAAATAGTGGTTCCTAATGACCTCATAGTCACTCATTTCTTTATCCTACAATCTATGTAAAAGAGTTTCAAAATTATAATTTCAATTGTAATTTGACAGGCATATGGAGATAACGCTATAAAGTTTTTCCATATTTGAAGTGTTCTCTTCAAATTCAAAAACCCTCCATTCTGGCGCCCCAGTGGAAAAATGAGACTCTCTTTCTATTCAGTTGGGCATTGCCCTTTCTCTGTGATCATCATTTAAAGAGCAACTCTCATCCCTGGCCTCACATTAGAATCACCCATGAAGCTTTTAAATAAGACCCCTTGCCTGAGTCCCAACTCTAGAGATTCTGATTTAATTGGTTTGAGATGTGGCCTGGGCATCAGTATTTTTAAAGTCTCCCCAAGTGATTCTAATGTGCAGCCATGGTGGAGAACTATTGTTTTAAGCTGAAGATTCATTTGGAAGAGTCAACAAATTCACTTATTGTCATTTGTTACTATCAAATGTTTTTGTTCTGACAGAGAAAGATGGTTCTAATGAGGTCACTGGTTGGGTTGCCAGACTTAGCAAATAAAAACACAAGATGCCCCATTAAACTTGAATTTCTGAACAATGGGTAGATTTTTAAAAATATCAGAACGTTCCAAATATTGCATGTGATATATGCATATTAAACATTTTTTGTTGTTTATCAGAAATTCAATTTTAACTAGCTGTTTAACTGCTTTCTTCAGCAAGCTTATTGTCTGGGAGCTCAGGCTGGGGTATCCTGGGGCTGAGGTGCTGTGGTAATGAAGGAGAGAAGGAAAGGTACCAACTGCTAAAAACAAAATGGTGAGGCTTTCTGAAGAAAAATTCATACCTAAGGGTTTGGAGAACTGTGACTGGATATGATGGCTATTTTGTAGCTGCCACTATATTTGGGGATGGTACTAATGATTTATGGGAATGATCCAAAAGAATGTCCAGTCCATCCAACATGTATTCTTCTAATTCCTACTACGTGAATAACCCTATGTGGGTAAGGTAGAGCAGCATTACAGTTCTTTAATGTATTTTGGATAGTGCAGAGACTTTGCAGCTTGTAGGCTGGGGAATGGTATGGATCAGTGTTTCTCTGACTTTAATGCTCATCTGAGTCATCTGGGGGTATCTTGTGAAAATGCTGTAAGTCAGTGTATTGGAATGAGATTCTGACTTTCTAACAAGCTCCCAGATGATGATGGTGTCTTCTCCAGTGGTCTTCTAGCTGTTTAACATAGTATGTAAGTGAATGGTTTTTGGTGTCAAAAGATCTGGGTTTGAGTCTTGGCTTTGCCACTTTTGATCTGGGGGTCCCTGGGAAAGTTAGGAAGGTTTTCTAAGTTTTAGTTTCCTCTTCTAGAGAATAATACTAATTTTATCTACCAATAGGGTTAATGGGAGGTTGAAGTCATTTAGAGTCTATAGAGTGCTCAGCATGGTGCTAGCCCATTGTAAATACATAATAAATACTAGCCATCATTGTTAATACCAACAGTAACCTAATATGCAAAATGAATAGATGTCCCAAGCTCATGCATTTTGCTATGTTGAAGTGGAAGAGAGCCACACCCAATATGACATGGTCTATTATACTATACCCAAAGTACAACAGTCAAAGAGAGTGGCTGTCCTCTTCTTCAGACTAGTGTTATTCCTTTCTAGAAAAAAAAAAAACCCTCATATTTTCCAAGGGAACCACCAATTAAAAGCAGTGAATTCCATGAGAGTAAGAAAACTGTTAGAAATAGCTCTAGTAGCAGCCCTGGACATGAAAAGTAAAAGGTAAGAATGAGAGAGGGGTTGATACATAGATACGCCAATGTGAAATGTGCAAAAGTGTGGAGGTTATTTAGTGTGGGGGCAAACAACCTGGCATCATTTCATAGCCACTGCTGGAATCTAGTTTCTTAAAGAAAGCTAAAGGTAACCACAGCAAAAACTTATATAGGAAGACAGTAGAAATTCATTAGGAACAAATGACGCTTGACTCTTGATTTTGCCCAGAGAAGGCATTCTCACTTGAGGATTACTTGACGACTCCTTCCATTTTCTAATGATGACTATGTGGCTGGACCAAGTGGGGTTCACGATCTTTAACCTAGTGTGTGAGTGTAGGAGTGCCTGAGCACACGTGTATCAGACTGTAGCATGAGCTCACTGTGCAGACAGATTTGAGTCTGTGTCCCGGCACTGGAGTATGGTGGCTAAATCAAAAAGCCCCAAGGTCATACTACCTGGGATTGAATTTCACTTGTACCACTTATTAACCATATTACCTTGGGCTAATTACTTAACCTTTCTATGCTTCATTTTCCTCATCCGTAAAATGGGGATAATAATAATATCTTCCTCCTGGCATTGTTGTAAAGTGTAAATAGTTTCAACTACGCAATGTGTACAATATAATGCTCAGTAAATAGCTGTTTAATAACAGTACATTACTGCTTCCTCCATTAGTGTGTAACTGAGAGCTAACCCTTTGTTTGTGTCCAACCCTGAAGAAAGCACCATATTATCTCTCAGAGACAAAGCTCTGCAAACAGCCTGGAGGGAACATCTTCCCCCACCTTAGCCAAGATGGCAGGGGGCCAGGTCTGGGGCGACTCGAGCTGGAGAGATCTGGTGGGCAGAAGCTGAGGCAGAGGTGAGAAGGTAGGGGTAAGGGGGCTCACAAGAGAGCTCTGCTGGAGCACTCTTCCCTCCTCCTGTTACCCACCTAACATCTTCTCATCCTACCAATCAGAGGTCAAGCATCAGGAAAATTATCCCTGATCTCCCCAATCAGATTAACTCCCACTCCCTGATTTCATGGCCTTATAGAGCTTCTTCGTATCACTTACAAAGCTGAAATTCCACATTTACTCACAATTAATCGACTAATAAGCTCCATGAAGGAGCTTTAATTTTTTTTTTTTT